>JAENHJ010000003.1:0-28116 GCA_025330945.1 Mucuna pruriens | reverse complement strand
TCCCACTTATCCTGTTGACCTCTCATGTCACAAAGTCGACTAGAGTCAAGCTCAATCAGGTCTTTCCCTCGCCGACTCGCCAAGCCCGCTCCCTTTGGCTGTGGTTTCGCTGATAGTAGACAGGACAGTGGGAATCTCTGTTAATCCATTCATGCGTCACTACTAGAGATACCTGCTGCCCAAGACAGCCAAGCATCTGGCTGGAATAATTCTTCACTCCTTGACATTCAGAGCACTCGCGAAATCACATTATGTCAACATCCAGATCACCGCAATGTTGGCTTACCTGGGCCGATTTCTGCTCAGATTGCCTGAAATAGATCGTCACGCCTGGGAAGAGGCCTGGCGTCTGCCTCATCCGCTCTCGACCGCATCGATGACTCGCCATGTGAGCCTGAAAGGCCCACCGACAGCCGACGTGAGCCGGATCGACCCTGTGTCGAAATTTCGTGAGTCAATCTTTTCCCCAGGTTACGATCCATTCCCACTCCCTTGCCTACATTGTTCCATCAACTTCAGGCTGCTCACCTGAGAATCGACAAGCATGAAACTACGACCTCCGGATATACCTGGCCCGACTAACGACCAATACCACGCAGAATATTCAAACTGACCCCACTCTACTCCTACTTTGCTCTCCACAAGGCAGCCAAACAAAAGATAACTTTTCCCGCCCCCCGCCGACGCCTCGACTCCCTAACGTCATCGCCACGTCCCGTTCAGAATTTAACTGATTCCTTACTGCACGCTAAGCGCCATCAGCCGCTTCCCCGGCCTTAGATCGACTAACCCAAGTGCGCTCACATGAACCTTTCCTCTTGGCCTTCAAAGTTCTCATTTGAATATTTGCTACTACCACCAAGATCTGCAACCGACATCAAGCCCGCCGCTCACGCCTGGTTTGCAAACCGCCTCACTCATCTGTCTCGCCCCCCACCCGGTATAGGTCAATAGCCGCCATCCATTTCAAAATGATCTCAGAGTTATTACACACTCCAACGGATTCACATGACCACCCCCCATTGCCTTAATCGACCAACACCCTCAGGTCTATTATACAGAACACATAAACTAACAACCTGCTCATCCAAGACGCCAGCTATCTTACCAAAATGGCCCACTGAGTTTTATCTGCGCTGCTCAACAAAGCAGCCACGCCGTCCACCTATTTAAAGTTTGAGAATAGGCAGCTGCCCATGCCTCTAATCATTGGCTTACCCGATAATCCCCGCCTCATGCTCCACTATCCCTGAGGAAACTTTATGAACCGCCAAATCGATTTGCCTGATTAGCTCGCCTCTATACCTAAGTCGACTAACGATTTCAACGTCAAGACAGTCTCCACAGTTTCCTCTGCCGCCTGCCAGCATAGTTCACCATCTCGTCCCACAGCATGCCTCACTGAACCTTCATGTAAGATCGTGGTTTGGCTTGCCAAGGCGCTGCCCATAGATAGCGTTCACCAATCAGCCTTTGGCGCTATTGCGGCTTTCTCTCGCCTGCTGATCACGACATTACGTCGACCTTTTGGCCTGAGCCAAGACGGGCCAATTTGGAGTCGTTCACAGCCGACGCGCCGAGCGCTCAAGAGACGCTGAGATACAAGTTGCTACGCCATCTCACACATCGTGGATGATGACGCCCACGAGCATTTGACAAATGCTGCTACATCACAATCTGGCTGGCGATTGTCCCCGAAGTTATCACGGCGGATCGAGCTTTTCACCGTTTCCACATATCCGACGATCATATCACGCCTATCCGCTGCTCCATACTCCTCAAGCACTATCGACCTCTTTTCAAAGTTCTCATCTGTCGCAAGCAGATTTTGTTCGCTATCTGCCTTCGCCAAGATATTTCAGCTGACTTTGACGAATTTACCGCCTGACAGTCGTGATTCCTTAAACAACCCGAGCTACTGACACTGCGGGCGCGACAGGTCCGGCACGACGGGTTTCACTCTCTGCCCTTCCCAGGACTCGTCTGTCCGCCACCGACGCTTCTCCCAGTATTACACTGACGCCCGCTGACCCGATCATGGGATTTCCTGCTCGGCCAGCATTGTGAACTTCATAGCTCCTCCGTTATTGATACTGAACTCGCAGTAGCCCCGCCGACTGAGGTCTGGAGTCGTCGGGACGCTGAGCCTGGAGTCCGACTCTGTCGGTCCACGACTGGTCTCGAGCACCGCTCATCCACATTCATTTTGTCGTGACGAGCTGGGTCACGGATCGATTAACTAGCATTTAGACGACGTCATGAGGTAGATTCACCGCACGACGCACGCAGCGCTTGTATTTGAACGCATGCTCGTGATCACGAGAAAGGCGTGTTCTGCTTTACTGGCTTTGGCGCAACTCTATGCTCAAAGACTGATGGTTCACTGATTTTAATTCACACTCGCGATCGCATTTCACACTGTTTATCGATGCAAAGAGCTCAGATATCCGCACGCCGAGAGTCATTTTGTATGTCGGGTCCGCGGTCCGATCTGCCTCTCACAAGATTGCACTTAACAGCCATCGCGGTATGTTCTTGGCCGCATCGGCTCGTGGAGGACTGGTCGGCGTTCGGAACGCCTCGAGCCAGCCCCATCGAACTTGTCCTCGGGATGAACGTTCGCCATCTAACTCGTTGCAGGGCAACGACATGATCCTCCGAGTTCATCTACTTGAAACCTTGTTATGATCTTCCTTCCTCTAAATGATATGTTCATGGATCTCACAACGTCACGGCAAATGAACCACGCCGCGAATCCGGTAACACTTCACCGCGAATTCATCTCACTGTAGAGCGACGGGCGTGTACAGTAAAGGGCATGATTAGTCAACGCCCGAGCCGATGACTCACACATTAGAATTCCTCGTCAAGACCAACAATCGCAATGATCTATCCCCATCACGATGAAATTTCAAGATTATCCGGCCTGCCTGGCTAAGGCTATGACTCGTTGAATCATCGAGATGCTGCTAGTGCCCAGAACATCTAAGGCATCACAGCACTCGCTATCGCTCAACTCTCCGTGGGCTGTCGCTATAGTCCTCTAAGAGTCGGCCGTGAGTGGTTACTCTACATAGCTATTTAAAGCAGGCCGAGGTCTCGCTTCATAACGGAATTAACTAGACAAATCGCTTCCACCAACTAAGAACGCACTATGCACCACTCACCTATAGAATCAAGAAAGAGTTTCATCCCATCAATCTCTTACTATGTCTGACTGTAAGCCTCTGTTGAGTCAAATTGCTCAGAGTCTCCACTCCTGTGGTGCTCTTCACAATTTTTGAGTTTCAGCTTTTGCGACTCATACTTCTGAACCCTAAAGACTTTTGATTTTCATAAGGTGCCATGAGTCCTAAAAGCAACATCCGCCGATCCCCTGCCTCAAGATTGCTATGGTCGAGACTAGATTTGATCCGATCGTCTTCGAGCCCTCTAACTCGCTCTTGATTAATGAAAACATCTCTGGTAAATGTTGCAGTTGTTCGTCTTTCATAAATCCAAGAATTTCACCTCCGACTATGAAAGTCACGAATGCCCCCGACTCGTCCCTCAGTAATCATTATCTGATCCAAGGCCAACACACAGGATCAGACTCGCGTTATCCCATGCTAATGTATCCAGAGCGCAGGCTTGCTTTGAGCACTCTAATTTCTTCAGTAACAAGATCGAGGCACGACCCGCCAGTTAAGGCCAGGAGCGTGGTCAGCTGCAGGGACGAGCCGACCTGGGCACACCGCAGCGACCGATCGACCCAACCCAAGTGTCCAACTACGAGCTTTTTAACCGCACCAACTTAAATATACTTATTGAGCTGGAATTACTGCTTACCGCTGGCACCGTACTTGCCTCCAATGATCCTCGTTAAGGGGATTTAGATTACCATCTCCACCACGACTAACGGTAGATTGTTTATTTATCGGCCACCTACCTCCCCCGTGTCGCGACGTGCACTCATACACCAAGGCCTTCCTTGACGTGGTAGCCGCTTTCTCGTGCTCCCTCCGAATCGAACTCTAATTCCTCCGTCACCACCATGCAGGCCAAATATCCTACCATCTAAAGTTGATAAAGGTAAATTTAACGATAAGGCCACGCAAGACAAAGGTCAGGCGATCCGATTTCCAGAAAGATCATGAATCATCAGCTAAATAAAAGTGCAGAGCTCCGAAGGCCGACCTTTTATTATAAATGCATCCCTTCCAGAAGCTTTGTCGGGTTTGTTGCACGGATTAGGCCTTTGTAGAATTACTACGTTATCCGAAAGAGATACCATCAAAACAAACTATAACCGATGAATGAGCCATTCGCAGCTTTCATACCGGGACTAGTTCATACTTACATGCATGGCGAATCTTTGAGACAAGCATATGACTACTGGCAGGATCAACCAGGTAGTGATTCAAGCACGACTCTCAGACGCATGCTGGTGCTGCCGACGAGATGGTCGATGTGACCTCGCGGTGGCAGCGCTATTCAAGGCAAACCGAGATTGAGGAACGCAGCCGGGCACCAGGACCCTGCCTGCCGCATGCACCGATCCAAAAGAACATCTCCGCGTGACGTGGCCGCCAGAGGCCGACGAGCCCCGACGTGGACTGCGTGGCGGACTCGAGATCCTCCCGACCTCCGGCGGGGCCGGAAGGAACGTGGTGCTATGCAATTCAAACCCATACCGCTGCAGGTAGCAACAGAACTGACAAGATTTCCAACGCTACAGAGGCGAAGGTACTATTGATGATGATGAGGATGCATGTCGATCAAGTTTCACAAGCATGCCACCTGAAATGCATTAAATAAAACATCCCGAGCAATAATCACACGCCTGCTCGGCCATAACCTAACACCAATTTAACGAACTACACCCCGCAATGCCGAGAGGCATGCAAGCATACGGAAGCACGGCGCGCCCAAGCCCGCACGCTAGGCATGATGTAGGAGACTCCGCTCAAACAAGAGCAGTAGAAGCCCACCCAATGCCCTCTCCACAAAATAAAAACCAAAGGGACCGGCGAGTATCGCATCAGAAGAAAGCACACCATGCCCATTTTGCTTTGACAACCAATCCAGGCTGCCATGTGAGGCAGCGCTATAAGCAGCCCACAGCAAACGATGCCACGAAGGAGGAGGCAACGTTACATTGTTGGTCAAGGAGAAAAGACGCCGCACTCCAGCACAAGAGGCGGGTGGTTCGGGGAGAAGAAACACTGCAAGCCGAGCAAGTAATGGTGAGGACGGGATTGCGGACGAAAAAGAGACGTCGGGCGGTGCCGAGCACATGAAGTGACACCCCAACTCCCGCTGGCTTAGATTTTAGGAGGAGGAGGAGTGATGATGCCCCAACCCCGATCGGGTTTTAGAGTTTGCCAGACTGGGATGATGCCTCAACCCCCGATCGGTTTAGCTAAGGCCCACAAAGAACACATAAAGCAAGAGCATCACTCCCAAGAGCGTGATCCAAGAAAAATCAGGGACAAATATAAAATCGAGGACCATGGATCACACAAGCGAGGCGCTAAGCATCAAATGTTAGACTAAGACCAACCTGTGGTATTTCATCAGTGCGCTAGATGATGAGATCACAGCATGCTAGTAAATGGCTATGTTGTCGCTGGTGGCACTCACCAACCGATTGTTATCACCTGACAATGGGTAGAACACCTACGCAAAGCATGTCAGACGCGTATCGCCTACCGACAGATTTCGCGACCCGCCTGACATTTCAAACAAGTGGCAACGCTGCTTGAGAATTCCAAGACGGCCGAGAATCACCTAAGAAAAGCATTGCCTAAGCATCACTGGTGCTAGACTACACGCCACCTAAACCACAAATTTCGAGATCACATCAAAATCTACGAGTTCGGCCAAGATCTCTCTCACAAGGATGATCAACTAATAATCAATTCCAAAACCATGGAAATAACCCACAATGTTAATGAAGGCTTGTGAGCGTGAGTGGAAGTCCTATGGAAGTCCAGACATCCATCATAATGGTTTGAGCGAGGAGCAGCCCCTATAATAGGATAATACGCAAAACCAAAATCGTATGCGCAGACACTTGAAAGCAGACATAAGTCCAAAATCGACCTAGAGGTCGAATTTTGTGAGATTTTTATGATTGCTCTAGAATAATCATATCTCTTCGTCCACCAAGTTACAGAATTTTTGACGAGGAATAATTTAAAAAAAATTTTAAAGTGGCTAAAATACATAAAACCGAAAAATGGGAAAGGGCAATTTTAGAGATCGAATTTTGAAGTAGTTTTTTGCAGAACTTGCATTAATAAATATAACCAATGTGTCCACCAAATACGAAAGCCATTGATAAGGGATTGATTTTAATGATTTTAACCAAAACTGAAACGAAAAATCCTGAAAATGGAGGATGGTTGCTTGTCATCAAGCCTTCCTAATGTCATTAGTTCAAGGAAAGTATTTTGACACGAAGAGCAGTTTTTACTACCAATGGCTAAGTTTCTTGGCACCAACGCTAAGTTTCTGACCACGCTTTTTTGCCCTGTATAAGTTTCTTGGCAATCAGCTCAAAAATCTGGCTGCGTTTCTGACCACGTTTTGGCACCGTGGCTGGTAACCAACCACGCTTTTGGCACCGCTGCCAAAAAACCGCTAAGCTGATCACGCTTTGGCACCGTGGCTGAAATTCTGACCACGCTTTGCACCGTGGCTCAAAATCTGGCTAAGTTTCTGATCACGCTTGGCACCGGCCGAAATGACCATTGCTGGGGCACGTGGCTCGCAATTCGACTGTTTTCTGATCACGCTGGCACTGGCTGAAATCTGACCACGCTTTTGGCACCGCTGCTGCAATCTGCTCAGCTTGACTGCTTTTGGCACCGTGGCTGAAATTTCCCACCACGCTTTTGGCACCGCGACCTGTATCTCGCTAAAGCTGGACACGCTTTGGCACCGTGGCTGAATCACCACGTCTGGCACCGCGGCTCAAACTGGCTAAGTTTCTCTCGATCACGCGGCACCGTGGTCAAATGGCACCACGCTGGCTGACCGCTGCTCAAAATCGCTAAGTTTTCGATCGCTGGCACCGTGGTCGTTCCTGACCACGCTGGCACCGCGCTCAAAATCCTGGCTAAGTTTTCTCGATCACGCTGCTGGCATCGCGCTCACCGACCACGCTGGCACCGCGGCCACCTGGCTAAGTCTTTCGATCACGCTTGGCACCGTGGCTGAAATCGACCACGCTTGGCACCGCAGGCTCAAAACTCGCCAGCTTTTCTATCACGCTTTTAGCACCGCGGCTCAAAAATCCGACCACGCTTTTGGCACCGCTGCCATCAGCTAAGTTTTCTGATCACGCTTGGCACCGCGCTGGTGTAGTCTCACCATCATGGCACCGCGGGCTCAAATCTCGCTAAGCGATCACGCTGGCACCGCGGGTCGTAGTAACTCCACCACGCCAGCACCGGCGGGCTCAAAATCTGCATTAAGTTTTCTGATCACGCTTTTGGCACCGCGGCTCAAATTTCTGACCACGCTGGCACTCGCGGCAACAAAATCCTGGGCTTAAGTTTTCTGATCACGCGGCACCGTGCGCTGACTCGACCATCGCTGGGCACCCCGCGCCTCAAAATCCTGGCTAAGCTCGATCACGCTTGGCACCGTGCTGAAAATCTGACCACGCTTTCTTTGGCACCGCTGGCATCCGGCTAAGTTTGGACGATGCACGGCACCGTATGTCAAATGACCACGCTGGCACCGCGCATGCAACCGCTAAGTTTTTCGATCAGCTTTTGGCACCGTGTTCAAAATCTGGCTAAGCTCGATCACGTCTGGCACCGTGGCTGAAAATCTGACCACGCCAGGCACCGCGCTAAAAATCTGGCTAAGTTTTCGATCACGTTTTTGGCAATCGTGAAGGAAATTTAATTTTGGCACCGTGGCTCGTAACCGCTAAGTTTTCTGATCACGCTGGGCAGCACAAATTTCGAATTAATGCTGCACCGCGGTGCTCAAAAATCTGCCAAGTTTTCTGATCACGCTTTTGGTAATCGTGGTTGAAATTTACCACGCTTGGCACCGCTGTCACCTCTAGCCGCCACATTTTTGGCCCATGGCTCAATTTTCATTAAGTCTGATCACGCTTTTTGTCACCAAGCCAAATTCTATAACGCTTTTGGCTCGTGGACTCATTTTTGGAAGTTTGTTACCATGCTAAGCATTTTTTGGCACCATGGTTTAAAAATTTTGTCTAATTGGTACCTTTAGCCTCAATGACGGAACGCAAAGAAAATGATGAAAATTTATGAATTGCTGAGGACAATCAAAGCGACACAAGGCTGAATTGCGGATCGTGGGATCAGGCAAGGCCACTCGCCACTTACAATACCCCGTCACAGATTTAAGTCGTCCTCGCAAAGCGATTCAACTCGCCGCTCGATGGGAATTGCGCTCATGGCGCTCCTATAAGGCTAATCCGCTTTGCAAGGTTCACCTAACCGCACGTGCCTCCTGGGGCCTAAACCCCTCATCGCTGGTCGTCAGAACGAACGACGGGCGCACGCTGTTGCTTTAGCCCTGATTCGACTTAGAGGCGTTTCACCATAATCCAACGATCTGTAGCTAAGCCACTCGCTTTTCAACTCGCTGACGACCAATCAGGCGAATCAACTGCCTTCGCACTTTAGGTTGAATTACTATTGCGACATCGCCATCAAGTAGGGTAAACTAACCTGTCTCACGACGGCTCAAAACCCAGCTCCCTTATCGGTGAACAATCCAACACTTGCGAATCTGCTTCACAATGATAGGTGTTGTTTACATCGATGATCAAAAAGCAACGTCGCTATGAACTATCCTGGTAACTTTTTCCCGATGACCTCTAGCTTCAAATTCAAGGTCTAAAGGATCGATAGGCCACGTCACCTGGGCTCAGACCAGACCGAAATCAGAATCAAACGAGCGCTTACCTTTGTCTACGATTGCCTGCTCATCCAGACACTGCTATCTTTTAACAGATGCCGCCCCCAGCCAAACTCCCCACCGACAATGTCTTCCGCCTTTCATCGACCGGCCAAATTGTCCAAAAAAGAGGGGCAAATAGCCTTCCGATTCACTAATAAGTAAAATAACGTTAAAAGTAAGGTATTTCACTTTCTCGCTGTTTCCAGCCCCACTTATCCTACACCAAGTCATTTCACAAAGCTCTGACTAGAGTCAAGCTCAACAGGTCTTCTTTTTCCTCGCTTTTGATCTGCTAAGCCCGCTCTTGGCCGTGGTTTCGCCGATAGTAGACGTACAGCTGGAATCTCAGACCATTCACGCGCCACTAATTAGATGAACGTAAGGTATTTAAGCTACTCTTTAAGACATAGTTATCTACTAAGCATCTGCCGCTTGGTTGAATTTCTTCACTTTGGACATTCGTAGCACTCGCGTAAATCATATCATGGCCAACATCCAGGACCATCGCAATGCTTTGTTTTAATTAAATAGCTGGATTCCCCCTTGCCCCACTGCCGGGAAGAGGCCCCGGCGGCCTGCTCAACTGCCCCCGACCGCACGCGACGACGCCCGCCCGCCGCTGAGCGCTCGAGCAGTCCACCGACAATGACGGTTCTGGATCAACCCTCGAGCTAATCCTTTTTCCCGGGTTATGGATCCATTTTTGCCGACTTCCCTTGCCTTACATTGTTCCATCGACCGTGAGGGTCGTTCACCTGAGACCGACAGCGGTGCCATGAAAGTACGAGACGGCGGGAGGCACTGTCCTCCTGATTTCAGTTTTGGGCGCACCTGACACCACGCGACGCAGTGGGCAGGTTTTCCAGTCGCTGGACCCTACCTCCTACCGAGCCAAGCCTGTGGTGGGCAGCTGTTAAACAGAAAAGATAACTTCTTTCCTCGGCCCCCCGCCGACGCCTCCTGATTCCCCTAACGTTGCCAGCTACCACGCCCCGGTTCAGAATTTTAACCCGATTCCTTCGTACGCTACCGCAGCGCCATCGACTGGCCTCCCCGTCCCCTTAGGATCGACTAACCCATGTGCAAGTGCCGCTCACATGAACCTTTTCCCTTTCGCCTTCAAAGTTCTCATTTGAATATTTGCTACTACCACCAAGATCTGCACCTACGATCTGGCTCCGCCTGGCTCACGCCTGGTTTTGTACAATCACGCGCTCCTACTCCATCGGGCTCGGGTCCTTGCCCCGGACGGGGGAGGTCATAGTCGCGGCTTTAGCGCCATCCATTTTCGGGCTAGTTGATTCGCAGGTGAGTTGTTACACACTCCTTTAGCGGATTTCGACTTCCATGACCACCGCCCCGTCCGTCTTAATCGATCAACACCCTTGCGGGTTATTACAGAATAAGCACCAGAATCCTGCTCTTCCTGGCTTCATCCTGTGACGCCGCCTCCGCTTTTACCAAAATGGCCCACTTGGAGCTTCCGGATTCCGTGGCGCGGCTCAACAAAGCGTACCACGCCGTCCTACCTATTTAAAGTTTGAATAGGTCGAGGGCGCGCCCCGATGCCTCTTAATCATTGGCTTTACTCGAGCACCATGGCTCCATTTATCCTTGGGAGGGAAACTTGAATACTTTTCATTTATACCAAGTCGACTTAACGATTTGCATCGCCAAGATCGCCAAGGCCTCTACTCAGAAGTTTTCTCAAGCTGCGCTTCCGCCAGCATAGCTCACTATCTTTCTCGGTCCCGACAGTATGTCTCACTGAACTCCTTCACTGTAAGATCAGTGTGCCTGGTGCGCCTACATGATAAAGGTTCCCACCAATCAGCCTTCTCGCTTAGCTCGCCTGCTGACTCCGACACATGTCGACTCCTGGTCCGTGTTTCAAGACGGGCCGAATCGGGGAGCCCATCAAAGCCGACGCCGAGCCAGAGAGTAGGCACGCCGAGACGGCGCGCTGCCATCCACAATCGTGATGATGACGCTCCGCGAGTATTTTACAGCCAGCTGGGCACCATCACAATCCGCTGTCAATGTCCCTGAAGTCGATCACGATCGCTTTTCACTGCTCCACATCCGACCGACACATCGCCGCTCCCTCATCCGCTTCCCTCCCGACACTTTCAAGCACTATTTGACTCTTTTTCAAAGTCCTTTCATCTTTTCTCATGCATTTGTTCGCTATCGGTCTCGCCAGATTTTAGCCTTTCGACGGAATTTACCGCCCGATTGGGGCTGTATTCCCAAACAACCCGATCACGACACATTGTGGACACAGGTCCGGCACGACTGGGCTCTCACTCCTTCGGCGCTCTTCCAGGACTTCGGGTCTGTCCGACATCGAGGACGCTCTCAGACTACAATCTCGACGCTATACTGATTTTCATGGTGGCTCTTCTGCCGCTGCACATTAGGGAATCCTTGTTAGTCTCTCCGCTTATTGATATGTTAAACTCAGCGGTAGCCTCTCCTGACTCGAGGTTCACTGAGCGTCCGGACGCGTAGGCCTGGGAGTCCGACCTTGGCCGGGTCCGCGCGACCGGTCTCGAGCATCAGCCATCCATCCATTTTGTCGCGACGAGCAGGGCCATGACTCGATTTTTCAACCAGCCACGAGACTGATGCTCAGGGAGGTCAAGATCCACCTCGCGCGCACGCACGTGAGGCGTTTTGATTTGCAACGATGTGTGACACCTAGCAGTGCGTTTCTACCTATGGCTTCGGGCAACTTCATGCTCAAAGACTGATGGTTCACTGGGATTCTGCACTCACACCAAGTATCGCATATTTCGCCACGTTTCTTCATCGATGCAAGAGCCAGATATCCGCTACGAGAGTCATTTTGTATGTTGTCAGGTCGTGCGGCATGGGTCGCTGCCTCCGGCCCGCCAAGATTGCACTCTAACAGCTTTCGAAGTTCCTTTGGCCACGGCCGGTTTAAGTGCTTTTGGCGGAGGATGGGCGACACTGCCAGCTCTGGTCGGGAGGACTGGGGTCGTGTTCGAGAACAGTCCCCGAGCGCCCGATCGAACTTGTCTCATGATGAACTGGGTTCGCTGTCGAACTTGTTGCGAGGCAACGACAATGATCTCTTCCGCAGTGTTCACCTACTGAAACCTTTGTTACTGACTTTCTCCTTCCTCTAAATGATAAGGTTCATGTGATCTTTCACAACGTCATGCGGCAGCGAATCGCCTAGTCGCCGCGAATCCGAACACTTCACCGACCATCTCAATCGTAGAGCGACGGAGCGGTGTGTACAAAGGGCAAAAGACGTAGTCAACGCGAGCTGATGACTCCGCGCTACATTAGAATTCCTCGCTGAAGACCAACAATTGTAATGATCTATCCCATCACGATGAAATTTCAAAGATTACCCGGCCGCTTACCAAGGCTATAGACTCGTTGAATACATCAGCAGATGCTGCTGCAAGTGCCCAAACATTCTAAGGGCATCACAGACCTGTTATTGCCTCAAACTTCCGTGGCCTAAGCGCCATAGTCCCTTCTAAGAAGCCGGGCCGAGGGTTACCTCCACATAGCTATTTAGCAGGCGAGGTCTCGCTTCTAATCTTAATTAACTCCCACAAATCGCCCCACCAACTAAGAACGGCCATGCACCACCACCCATAGAATCAAAGAAAGAGTTTCCGCCCGTTGGTCCTTACTATGTCCTGACCCTGTAAGTTTCCCCCTGTTAGTCAATTGCCACAGGCTCCACTTGCGGTGCCCCCTTCCGCAAATCCCTTTAAAGTTCACTCTCGACCATACTCCCCGAACTCCAAAAGACTTTGATTTCATATGTGCCACGAGTCCTAAAAGCAACATCCGCGATCCCCGGTCGGCATCAAGCTTATTGGTCGTAGACTAGACTCAGATCCGGACGTTTCGAGCCCCAACTTTCGCTCTTGGATTAATGAAAACATCCTTGGCAAATGCTTTTCGCAGTTGTTCGTCTTTCATAAATCCAAGCACTCTCACCTCGACTATGAAATACTAATGCCCCCGACTGTCCCCTCGCAATCATTACTTTATCCCGGCGGCCAACACAATAGGATCAATCCCGTGTGTTATCCCATGCTAATGTATCCAGAGCGAGGCTGCTTTGAGCACTCTAATTTTCCAAAGTAACAAAGACGGAGGCACGAATCCGCCAGTTAAGGCCAGGAGCGCACGCCGGGTGTAGTGGGACGAGCCGACTGTGCACACCAGAGGCGACCGATCGACCCAACTCAAGGTCCAATTCACGAGCTTTAATCGCAACAACTTAAATATACGCATTGAGCCGGAATTATCATGGCCGCCGGGCACCGCATTTGCCTCCAATGGATCCTTAAGGATTTAGATTGTACTCATTCCAATTACTGCACTCAATGAGCCCGTATTGTTATTTATTGTCACTTCACTCCCCGTGGTCGCATTGGGTAATTTGCTGCCTTCCTGGATGTGGCAGCTGCCGTGCCCCTCTCCCGAATCGAACCCCAATTCTCCGTCACACCCGTCACCACCATGGTAGGCCACTATCCTACCACATCGAAAAGTCTGATAGTGAAATTTGAATGATGCGCCGCCGCACAAAGGCCGCGGCGATCCGACGAGTTATCATGAATCATCAAAGCAACAGGCGAGCCTCGCGCTGACCTTTTTATCTAATAAATGCATCCTTTCCGTAAGTTCCGGCTTGTCAGCACGTATTAGCTCTAGAATTACTACGGTTATCCGAGTAGTAGATACCATCAAACAAACTATAATGATTTAATGAGCTATTCGCAGTTTCACAGTCTGAATTAGTTCATACTTACACATGCATGGTTTTAATCTTGAGACAAGCATATGACTAACGGGATCAACCAGTAGCATTGGCACGACTTCGCACGTGGCGTTGGTGCTGCCGACGAGATGGTCGAAGACAGACCTTTGGCCAGTATGTGTGTGTCATTCAAGGCAACCGAGATTTGAGAACGCAGCTGGGCACCAGACTTCGCTTCGCCGCATGCACCGTGATTCAAAAGAATAGCCTCCGCCAAGACGCAGGCCGACGAGTTGACGTGCCTGACGGGACTGAGATCCCCCCGACTCGAGGCCCGGAAGGAACGCAGCATGCATTCAAACCCATACCGCTTTGGTAGGCAACACAGAATCGATTTCCCCCAACGCCTATAGAGGCGGGCGTGACGATTGATGATGATGAGGATGCATGTCGATGCTCGGTGCACAAGCACGAGCCAGACAACAAAAACATCCCAGCACAACTCACACGCCTGCTCACATAACCCAACACCACCGAACAACCACACCCCTGTAATGTCAGAGAGGCATGCAAGCATATGGAAGATCGGTGGCGCCAAGCCCGCATCGCTTAGGCATGGTAGAGACCCGCCTAAACAAGAGAGCAGTGGTGCTCACCAGTCGCCCCCACAAAATAAACCAAAGGGACCATGAGGGTCGATTAGAAGAAGAGGCACACCATGCCTATTTGTTTTGACAACGAATCTGCTGCAGGGAGGAGGCAAGGGGCCAGCACAAAGAACGATGCCAATAAGGAGGAGGCAACGTTACATTGTTGGTCAAGGAGAAAAAAGACGCCTCAAGACCGAGCACAAGAGGGTGGGGTGGTTTGGGAGAAAGAAAACACTGCGTCGGTAGTGCACGAGGATGGGATGGTGGATGAAAGAGACGTCAAGGCCGAGCACACACGAGGAAAGTGGACGATGCCCCAACCCCGTCGGGTTAGATTAGGAGGAGGGAGGATGGGATGATGCCCAACCCCGATCGTTTAGAGTTTGCCAGATGGGATGATGCCCAACTCGACCGGGTTTAGCCAAGGCCCACAGAACACATAAAAAGAGATCTGACTTCAAGAGTGCGTGATCCAAGAAAATCGAAGGACAAATATAAAATTGAGGGACCATGGATCACACAATGAGGCGCTCCTAAGCATCAGTGGTGTTAGACCAAGACTCAACCCGGTGGTTTTCATCAGGTGTGTATGTATGAGACCGCACAGACGGGGGTTAATCAAATGTTGTTGGTCAGCCGGTGGCACCACCAACCGATTGCTATCACCGACAATGGGTAGAACACCCACGCTGAGCATGTCAGATGGGGGTGTATCGCCCAGCACAGAGATTTATGACCATCCACACTAAACAAGGCAACGCTGTTGAGAATTCCTTCCAGACGGGCCGAGAATCACCCAAGAAAAGCATTGCCCAAGCATCACTGGTGCTAGACTGCCACGCCACGAAACCCACAAATTTCTGAGGGACGCATCAAAATCGCCGAGTTCGCCAAGATTCTGGGATGATCAATCTAAATCACCCAAACCATGGGAAAATAACCCACAACAAGCATGGAAGGCTTAGTGAGCTGAGGTCCCATGGAAGTCCCCGCACAACCATCGTGGGCGTGGTTTGGAGCGAGGAGCAGCCTCTATAATAGATAATATGCAAAACCAAAATCGATGTAGATACCTTTTTTTCGAGCAGACATAAGTCCAAAATCGACCTAGAGGTCGAATTTTGTGAGATTTTTTTGCAGGATTGCCTAGAATAATCATATCTCTTCGTCCACCAAGTTACAGAATTTTTTGACGAGGGAATAATTTTAAAAAAAATTTTAAAGTGGCTAAAATACATAAAATCGGGAAAATGGAAAAGGGTACCTAGAGATCGAATTTTGCGTAGTTTTTTGCAGGAACTCGCACAATAATATAACCAATGTCCACCAAATACGAAAGCCATTGATAAGGGATTGATTTTAATGATTTTTTAACCAAACTGGCAAAACGCAAAAAAATCCGAAAATGGAGATGGTTGCTGCTTGTCACTGCCTTCCTTCCTAATGTCATTGGGGATCTAAGGAAAGTATTTTGACACGAAGAGTGCTAAGTTTTACGGCTAATGGCTGTTTTGGCACCAACGCCAAGTTTCTGACCACGTTTTGGCCCCGTGGCTAAGTTTTGGCACCGTGGCTCAAAATCTCTGTTTCTGACCACGCTTTTTGGCCCCGTGGGGTCTGACCACGCACCGCGGCTAAAATCTGGCTAAGTTTTCTGATCACGTTTTGGCACCGTGGCTGAAAATCTGACCACGCTTTGGCACCGCGTGGCAAAATCCGCTAAGTTTTCTCTCGATCACGCTTTTGGCACCGCTGGCTGAAATTCTGACCACGTTTTGGCACCGTGGCTCAAAATCTGGCTAAGTTTTCACCGTGATCACGCTTTTGGCACCGTGGCTCGAAATTCTGACCACGCTTTGGCACCGTGGCCAAAATCGCTAAGTTTTCTCGATCACGCTTTTGGCACCGTGGCTGAAATTTTACCACGTTTTGGCACCGCCTCAAAATCTACAAGTTTTCCGATCACGCTTTTTGGCACCGTGGCTGAAATTTCGACCACGCTTTTGGCACCGCCCCGTAACCGCTAAGTTTTCGATCACGCTTTTTGGCACCGTGGTCAAAATTTTTTGGCACCGTGGCCAAAAATCTGCTAAGTTTTCTGATCACGTTTTTGGCACCGTGGTTGAAATTCTGACCACGCTTTGGCACCGCTGCCAAAATCTGGCTAAGTTTTCTGATCACGTTTTTGGCACCGTGGTTGAAATTCGACCGAGGCTCACGCTTTTGGCACCGCTGGCTCAAAATCTGGCTAATCACGTTTTTGGCACCGGGTTGAAAATCTGACCACGCTTTGGCACCGAGGCTCAAAAATCTGGCTAAGTTTTCTCGATCACGCTTTTGGCACCGTGGTTGAAAAATTGACCACGCTTTGGCACCGAGGCTCAAAATCCGGCTAATTTTTTGATCACGCTTTGGCACCGTGGCTCAAAAATCTGACCACGCTTTGGCACCGTGGCTCAAAATCTGGCTAAGTTTTCTGATCACGTTTTTGGCACTGTGGTTGAAAAATCTGACCACGTTTTATACCGCGCTCAAAATCTGGCTAAGTTTTCTGATCACGCTTTTTGGCACCGTGGTCGAAAATCTGACCACGCTTTTGGCACCGTGGCCCGTAAATCTGGCTAAGTTTCTTCGATCACGCTTTTTGGCACCGTGGCTGAAAAATTGACCACGCTTTTGGCACCGCGGCTAAAAATCCGCTAAGTTTTCCCACGTTTTTGGCACCTGGCCTGAAAATCACTACCGCAAGGGACCGTGGCTGGGCGCAACCACGCTTTTGGCACCGGGGTTTACCACGCTTTTGGCACCGCGGCTGAAAAAAATCTGACCACGCTTTTGGCACCGTGGCTCAAAATCTGGCTAAGTTTTCGATCACGCTTTTTGGCACCGTGGCCGAAAATCTGACCACGCTTTTGGCACCGCTAAAAACCGCTAAGTTTTCGATCACGCTTTTTGGCACCGGCTGGCTGAAATTCTGACCACGTTTTGGCACCGCCCAAAAAATCTGGCTAAGTTTCTGATCACGCTTTTGGCACCGTGGCTCAAAATCCTTGATCACGCTTTTTGGCAATCATGGGTCAAAATGGCAAGTTAATGCTCGCACACGCTTTTTGGCATCTAGCTGAAATTCGATCACGCTTTGGCACCTGCACAAATTCCTCGACATTTTGCCCATGGCTCAAAAATCCGGCTAAGTTTTCTGATCACGTTTTTGTCTGACCGCTTTGGCACCATCAAAAGTTCCTATAACGTTTTTGGCTCGTGACTCATTTTTTTGAAAGTTTGTTACCATTTGCTAATTTTTACCATGGCTTTCAAAATTTTGCCCACAATTTTTGTAGCCTCAATGACGGAACGCAAAAGAAAATGATGAAAATTTACGTTTGTCACCTGACTTTTCAAATTCCTATAACGGCTTTTTGGATCCGGACTTTTTTGGCTAAGTTTGTGCCACTTACATTTTGGCACCATTTAAGGCTTAAAAATTTGATCCAACTTGTACCTTTGTAGCCTCAATGACTTAACGCTAAAGAAAACGATGAAAATTTCACCAACGGCAGGGACGAACAAACCCCTACCGCTGGCTGAAACGAACGTGGCAGCAAGGCCACTTCCGGCCACTTTCACCATAATCCCCGCGCAGAAGTCAGTTCTAAAGGATTCAACTCCGGACCGCTCGATGGGAATTGCAATCTGCCTTGCTCACCGGCCTTGCAAGGTTCAAACGGCATTAAACTAATGCTGGTCGGCAAACACGACGGGCGACGCTGTCATCACTTGTGAGGCGCTAAAACTAATCCAACGACTCAGAAGCCACGACGGTTTTCAAACCAACACGCTGGACCAATCTATCAATTAGGTTGAATTAATCCAACACTTGGTGAAAACTAACGCCACAAACTGATAGAAGGTGGGTGAACAACTCATGATCACAAAAAAGCAACGCCGCTATGAACGCCACGCCACAAGCCAGTTATCCCCGTGGTAACTTTTCTGGACACCTCTAGCTTCCAAATTCAAGGTCCAAAGGATCGATAGGCCACGCCACTACTGTATTCGAGACTGAAATCAGAATCAAACGAAGCTTTTTACCCTTTGTTCCACACGTAGATTGCTCTCGTTGAGCTCATCTAGACACCAAGCAAGTATCTTTAACAGATGCCGCCCCAGCCAAACTCCCACACCCGACAATGTCTTCCGCCCGATCGACCACCCGGCTGCACTTTTGTCCAAAAAAAGGGCAGCGCCCGCCCCGATTCACTTTAATAAGTAAAATAACGTTAAAAGTAGTGGTATTTCACTTTCGCCGTTTCCAGCTCCCACTTATCCTACACCTCTCAAGTCATTTCACAAAGTCGACTTAGAGTCAAGCTCAACAGGTCTTTTCCCGCTGATTCTCAAGCCCGCTCCTCTTGGGTTTCGTTTCATGGATAGTAGATGTGACAAAGGGGAATTCAGCATCCATTCATGCCAATAAATTAGATGACGAGGCATTTGGCTACCTTAAGAGAGTCATACATTCCCCGCCGCTTACCTGCGCTTGTTGAATTTCTTCACTTTGACATTCAGAAAGCATCAAGGTAAATCACATTACGTCAACATCCGCAGGACCATCGCAATGCTTTGTTTTAATTAAACAGTCGGATTCCCCTTGTCTGCATCAGTTCGAGTCGACCGTTTCACGCCGGGGAAGAGGCCCCGGCGGGGCCTGCTGCCTAATCCGCCTCTGACCTAAGCGATGCATTCGCCGGGCGGAGTAGCTCGAGCGCCCACCGACAATGACGGTTCCTGGATCGGGACCCCGTGCTCAAATCTCGAGCCAATCCTTTTCCCGAGGTTACTGATCCATTTTGCCGACTTCTTGCCTACATTGTTCCATCGACTGCAGGCTCGTTCACCTGGAGACCGATGAGTATGAGTACGACGGCGTGGAGGCACTGCTCCTCCGGATTTTCAGTCGGGGCGCACTCTGACACCACGCGACGCAGGCGGTGTTCTTCCAGTCACTGACTACCTCCTGCCGAAGCTGTTTGGTAGGGCAGTGTTAAACGTAAAAGATAACTTTTCCTGGGGCCCTCGCCGACGCTCTCCCGATCTTAACGTTGTCTACCGCCATCGCCCTGCTCAGAATTTTGAACCTGATTCCTCTCGTTGTACAGCGCTATCAGACGGGCTTCCCTGTCCCCTTAGGATCGACTAACCCATGTGAAGTGCTGCTCACATGGAACCTTTCTCTTCGGCCTTCAAAGTTCTCATTTGAATATTTGCTACTACTACCAAGATCTGCAGACTGACGATCATCTGGCCCGGCTCACGCCTGGTTTTGTAAATACCGCCGCGCCTCCTACTCATCTGTGGCTCGTCCTGGCCCCTGACGGCCGGGTATAGTCGCGCTTTGTGGGCTAGAAGATCAGTGTGAGCAGCCACACTCCTTAGCTTGATTGACTTCCATGACCACCGCCCGTTGCCTTAACGACCAACACCAGGTCTAGGTTAGCTAGCTGGGCACCGGGTGAACCAGCCTTCCGGTTCATCCCGCATCGCCAGCTTCCGCTTACTCAAAAATGGCCCACTGAGCCTGATTCCGCGGGCGCGGCTCAACAAAGCAGCCACGCCTGTCCTACTCCATTTAAAGCTCATATCAGGCCCAGGCGTCGCGCCCCGATGCCCCCACTGGTTTTAATTGATGTAATCCCTACCACGTGTCTAAATATCCCCGGGGAGAGGAAACTCTGAGGGAACCACTACTGGGACTGCCTGACAAGTCTTTCGCCTATACCCAAGTCGACGAACGATTTCGCACGCCAAGATCAGCGGCCTGCCACCGAAGCTCTGCTTCGCCCGCCTGTATAGTTCACCATCTTTCTGTCCCGATGTGTATGCTCACATCGAACCCTTCACGTAAGATCGTGTCTGGCTGGTAGTGCCCATGCATAAAGCGTTCCCACCAATCAGCTTCTCTGCGCTTTACTGCCATTTCGCCTGACCAAGCACACATGCTCGACTCTGGTCCCTGTGCCAAGATCGGCCGAATGGGAGCTCACAGACGCCGAGCGCAGGTGCTTAGACGCCGAGACGCGCGCTACGCCATCCACAATCGATGATGACGCCCGCGAAAGAGCATTTCGACGCCCGCTTGGGGCCACCATCACAATCACGGCTTGTCAATGTCCCGAAGTCGACGGCCGACTGCTTTTCACTGCTCCACATCCGACCGACATCAGCCGCCCCTCATCCGCTCTCCCGACAATTTTCAAGCACTATTTGACTCTCTTTTCAAAGTCCTTTTCATCTTTCTCGCTGCATTTTGTTCGCCATCTGCCTCGCCAAAGATTTAGCCTTCGACGGAATTTACCGCCCGATCGGGCTGCATTCCCAAACAACCCGATCTCGCCAGCTGGTGCGACAGTGGTCCGGCACGACGGCTCACCTTCTCGCGCTCTTCCAGGGGACTCTGGGCCTGTCCGCCACCGAGGACGCTCTCCAGACATAATCTCTGACGCAGGCGACCGATTTTCATGGCTGGCTCTTCCTTGCTCGTCACTGCTACTAGGGGAAATCTCTGTTAGTTTTTCCTCCGCTTATTGATATGTTAAACTCAATGGTAGCCCCTGCCTGACCCGAGGTCTCATTGGGAGCGTCTGTGGACGCTGCAGTGGTCTGGGAGTCCGACCTTGCCGGGTCCGCGCGATCAGTCTCGAGCATCGCCATCCACCATTTTGTCGCGATCTAGCCGGGCCGCGACTCGATTTTTCAACTCAGCCACGAGACGATGCTCGCGGGAGGTCAAGCATCCACCCCGCGACGCACGTGAGGCGCTTGGTATTTGGGGGTAACGATGTGACACCAGCAAGCGTCTCGGCCTAATGGTTTTGCAACTTATGCTCAAAGACCTCGATGGTTCACGGATTCTGCACTACACCAAGCATCGTGACCACATGCTTCATCGATGCAAGAGCCGAGATATCCGCTGTCGGTAGTCATTTTGTATGTCGCTGTCGGCAAGTCCGCGGGGCCGCCCGGCCCGCTACATCGCACTGGCACGCTGAAGTTCTGGCGCACGAAGCCGGGGTTTGTGTTTGGCGAGAGGAGGCATACAAGACCGCCTCTCGCCTCGGTCGGGGAGGACTGGCCTATGAACCGAGAATCAGCCTCCCAGCCACCTCGATCGAACTTGTCCCGTGATGAACTAAAACACGGCCGAATCCTTGTTGTGAGGCAACGACAATGCATCCTTCACAGTTCACCTACTGAACCTTGTTACGACTTCTCCTTCCTCTAAATGATAAGGTTCAAGACTTTCACAACGTCAAGGGCAGCGAATCGCCCACGCCGGCCAATCCGAACACTTCACCGACCATTCAATTCCAGAGAGCGATTTGAAGTGCGGTGTACAAAGCGGCGTGACGTAGTCAACGCGAGCCGATGACTCGGCGCTACTAGAATTCCTCGTTGAAGACCAACAATTGCAATGATCTATCCTCATCACGATGAAATTTCAAAGATTACCCGGCCCGTCGGCCAAGGCCATGACTGCTGAATACATCAGTGTAGCGCCCGGCCCAGAACATCTAAGGCATCACAGACCTGTTATTGCCTCAAACTTCCGTGGCCTAAGCGCCATAGTCCCTCTAAGAAGGCCGTGGGAGGGTTACCTCCACATAGCTATTTAGCGTGCCGAGGTCTCGCTCAAATTTTAATTAACTGCACAAATCGCCCCACCAACTAAGAACGCCATGCACCACCACCCATAGAATCAAGAAAGAGTTTCTACCATTAATCCTTACTATGTCCTGACCTCGGTAAGTTTCCCCGTGTTGAGTCAAAATTAAGCCGTTGTGCTCCACTCCCGTGGTGCCCTTCCACACCCCTTTAAGTTTCAGCCTTAAGTACCATACCCCCCTGAACCCAAAGACTTTGATTTCTATGCCCAAATGAGTCCTAAAAGCAACATCCGCCGATCCCCGGCCGGCATCGCTTATGGTTGAGACTAGACGGTATCCGATCGGCTCAAGCCCCCAATCTTCGTTTGATTAATGAAAAACATCCCGTGGCAAATTTTCAGCTTGTTCGCCTTTCATAAATCCAAGAATTTCACCGACTATGAAATACGAATGCCCCCCGGACCGTCCCCTCGTTAATCAATACTCCGATCCCAAGGCCAACACAATAGATCAACCTCGTGGTGTTATCCCATTAATGTATCCAGAGCGAGGCTTGCTTTCAGCACTCCCACTCTTCAAAGTAACAGCACCGACGAGGCACGACTCCTGGCCATGCTGGTCAGAGCGATCGCTGCTAAGGGACGAGCTGATCGGCACACCGTGAGGCGACCGATCGACCCAACCCAAGGTCCAACTACGAGCTTTTTAACTGCAACAACTTAAATATACGCTATTGGAGCTGGAATTACTCGCTGCCGTCAGCACCGACTTGCTCTCCAATGGATCCTCGTAAGGGATTTAGATTGTAATTATTCCACTACTGCACTCAATGAGCCCTGCATTGTTATTTATTGTCACTACCTCCCCGTGTCGATCTGCACTTTGCGCCTGCTGCCTTCCTGGATGTGGTAGCCGCCTGTCCCTCTCCGAATCGAACCCCATCTCCGTCACCGTCACCACCATGTAGGCCACTATCCTACCATCGTAAAGTTGATAGGCAAATTTGAATGATGCGTCACCAGACAAAGGCCGTACGATCCGACGCAGTTATCATGAATCATCAAAGCAGTGCAGTAGCTCTGGCCGACCTTTTATCTAATAAATGCATCCTTCCGTAAGTCGGGGTTTGTTGACGATAGCTCTAGAATTACTACGTTATCCGGCAGTAGATACCATCAAACAAACTATAATCGATTTAACGAGCCATTCGCAGCTTCACATCAATTAAGTTCATACTTACATGCATGGCTTAATCTGAGACAAGCATATGACTAATCGGGCAGATCAACCGTGTAGCATTCAGCACGACTCTGCACGGGCGTTGGTGCGCCGACGCATGGTCGACTGTGACTTGGCCGCAGCGTGTCATTCAAGGCAACCGAGATTTTGAGAACGCAGCGGGCACCAGACTTCTTGCTCGCCGCATGCACCAGATTCAAAAGAATACCACAAGACGCACGCTGTGAGGCCGACGAGCCTGACGGGACCGCGTATGGACTTCGAGATCCCGACTCCCCGAAGGGGCCTCAAGGAACGCAGTGCTATAATTCAAACCCATACCGCTTTGGTAGGTAAAGCAACACAGAACCGACAAGATGCCTCAACGCCATAGAGGCGGAAGGTGACGATTGATGATGATGAGGATGCATGTCGACTGCTCGGTGCACAAGCACGGAGCGCACAACAAAAATATCCCGAGCACAACTCACACGCCGGCTGCTCTCCGCCATAAACCCAACACCACCTAACGAACCACACCCCCGCAATGCCGAGAGGCATGCAAAGATACGGAAGCACGGTGGCGCCTAAGCCTGCATCGCTTAGGCATGTATGTAGGAGACCCGCCTCTAAACAAGAGCAAGCAGGGTGCCCCACCCAGTCGCCCTCCACAAAATAAAACCAAAGGGACCGGGCAGGTCAGTACTTGGAAGAAAGGCACAATGCCTATTTTTGCTTTGACAACGAATCTGTGTCGCCAGGGAGGCGCTGATGAAAGAAAATGAAACGATGCCACGGGAGAGGCAGGCACTTGTTGGTCAAGGAGAAAAAAGACGCCAGACCGAGCACAAGAGGGCGGGGTGGCTCGGGAGAAGAAAAACACTGCAAAGGCCGAAAAGTGCACGAGAGGACGGGATGGTGGATGAGAAAAGAGACGTCACAAAGCCGAGCACACGAGGAAGGGATGATGCCCCAACCCCTGGCCGTTAGGATTTTAGGAGGGAGGGAGGATGGGATGATGCCCCAACCCCGATCGTTTAGAGTTTGCCAGACGGATGATGCCCCAACCCCCGACCGGGTTTGAAGCTAAGGCCCACAGCAACACATAAAAGTAAGAGTATCACCCCCAAGAAATGTGATCCAAGAAAAATCAAGGGACAAATATAAAATTGAGGACCATGGATCACACAAGGAGGCGCTGCCCAAGCATCAGGTGTTAGACCAAGACCAACCCGTGGTTTTCATCATGCGTGTATGACAGACCGCTGTGACGCAGGTTAATGGCAAATAAGGCGTTGGTCAAGGTGGCACCACCAACCGATTGCTATCACGACAACGGGTAGAACACCCACGAGCATGTCAGACGGGGTATCGCCTAAACAAAGATTTGCGAATTCGGCCTCGACATTCAAACAAAGTGGCAACGCCAGCTTGGTAATTCTCCACATCAGGCCGAGAATCACCCAAGAAAAAGCATTGCCCAAGCATCAATCGTTAGACTAAGCCACGCCTACCTAAACCCACAAATTTCCTCGAGGGACGACCAAAAATCCACGAGTTCGCCAAGATTCTGGGCTGGGGATGATCAATCTAATTAATCACCTAAAAACCATGGGAAAATAACCCACAACAAGCAATGGAAGGCTTCAGAGAAGTAGGGAGGGAAGTCCCATGAAGTCTCCAAGACCAACCACCGTGGGCGTTGTTTGAGCGAGGAGCAGCCTCCATAATAGGATAATATGCAAAACCAAAATTGTACAAGTAGATACCTTTTTCGAGTGAGATTATGTCCAAAATCGGACCTAGAGGTCGAATTTTGTGAGATTTTTGGATTGCCTAGAATAATCATATATCTCTTCGTCCACCATTGTTACAGAATTTTTTTTTAATAGGAATAATTTTAAAAAAATTTTAAAAGTGGCTAAAATACATAAAATCGGAAAATGGAAAAGGGTACCTAGAGATCGAATTTTGGCGTAGTTTTTTGCAGGAACTCGCACAATAATATAACCAATGCGGTTCACCAAATACGAAAAGCCATCGATATGGATTGATTTTTAATGATTTTAACCAAACCGCAAACGCAAAATCCGAAAATGGAGGATGAAGGCTCACCAAGCCTTCCTAATGTCATCAGGTCTGGCTATATTTTGACACGAAGAAAGGTTTACGGCCAATGGCTGCTTTGCACCAACGCCAGTTTCTCACCACGCTTTTGGCCCCGCATAAGTTTTTGCACCGCGGGTTCAAAATCGCTGCTTCGACTAATGCTTGGCACCGGTGGCTGAAAAATCTGACCACGCTGCACCGCTGCCAAAATCTACAGTTTTCTCGACCACCTTTTGCACCGTGGTTGAAATTTCACCACGCTTTGGCACCGCGGCTCAACCGCTGTTTTCTCGATCACGCTTTTTGGCACGTGGTCGAAATCGACCACGCTTTGGCAATCGCGGCTCAAAAACTCCGCCAAGTTTTCGATCACGATCTTTTGGCACCGTGGCACCCCACTACATCGCTTTTGGCACGCGGCCAAAATCAGCTAAGTTTTCTCCGATCACGTCTTTTGGCACCGTATGCTGAAATTCCTCGACTTCACTGCTTTGGCACCGCTGCTCAAAAATCCTGCTAAGTTTTGCTCGATCATCGCTTTTGGCACCGTGAGTCGAAATTCTGACTCACGCTTTGCGGCACCTCGCGGCTCGAAAATCCGCGCTAAGTTTTCCGGATCACGCTGCACCGTGGTCGAAATTCTGACCACGCTGCACCGCTTGCCTGCAATCCGCTAAGTTTTCCGATCACGCTTTTGGCACGTGGCTGAAATTCGACCACGCTTTTGGCACCGTGAAAATCTGGCCAAGTTTTCCTGACCACGCTTGGCATCGTGGCTCAAATTCCTACCACGTTTTCTGGGCACCGTGGCTCGTAAATCTGCTGTTTTCTGATCACGCTTTTTGGCATTCGTGGTTGAAATTCTGACCACGTTTTGGCACCGAGGCCTGCAATCGCTAAGTTTTCCTCGATCACGCTTGGCACCCGTGGTCAAAACCGACCACGCTGCACCGCGGGCCAAAAATCCGCTAAGTTTTCTGATCACGCTTTTGGCACCGTGGGCTGAAAATCTGACCACGTTTTGGCACCGGGCTCAAAAATCTGGCTAAGTTTTCTGATCACGTTTTGGCACCGTATCGGAAACTTCGACCCACGCTTTGGCACCGCCCAAAATCGCTAAGTTTTCCATCACGCTTTTTGGCAATCGTAATAAATTCTGACCACGTTTTGGCACCGCTGGCTCAAAAATCTGGCTAAGTTTTCTGATCACGCTTTTGGCAATCCGTATTGGTAAATCTGACCACGCGGGCACCGTGGCCTGCAACTGCTGTCGATCACATGGCACCGGAAGGAAAACTGACCACGCTTGGCAATCGCTGCCAAAAACTGCTAAGTTCTGATCAACGCTTTTGGCAATCTGCTGAAATTCGACCACGCTTGGCACCATGCTGCAACTGCTAAGTTTTCTCGATCACGTTGCACCGGGCTCGTAATCCTGTTGATCACGCTTTTGGCACCGTGGCTGAAAATCCACCACGCTTTGGCACCCGGCTAAAACCTGCTAAGTTTTCTTCACACGTTTTGGCACCGTGGCTGAATTCCACCATCATGGCACCGCGCTGCACCACAGCTTTTCTGATCACGCTTGGCACCGCGGTTCAAATCGGCTAAGTTTTCCATCACTTTTTGGCACCGTACGGTAATCTGACCACGCTTTGGCACCAGCGGCTAAAAACTGGCTGTTTTCTGATCACGTTTTATAATCGTGGCTGAAATTCTGACCACGCTTTTGGCACCGCGTCTTCAAAAATCTGCTAAGCTTCTCTCGATCACGCTAAGCACCGTGGCTGAAATTTCACCACGCTGCACCGCTACCAAAAACTGCCAAGTTTTCTGATCACGTTTTTGGCACCGTGGTTGAGAAATTCTGACCACGCTTTGGCACTCTGCTGCTCAAATTCTCTAGCCACATTTTGGCCCATGGCTCAATTTCTAGGCTAAGTGTTTCCGATCAGCCGCTTGTCACCGCTTTTCAAATTCCTATAACGTTTTTGGCTCTGATCATATTTGGCTAGTTTGTTACCATTACATTTTTGCACCATGGCTTATAAATTTTGTTCCAATTGGTACTTTGTAGCCTCAATGATTTGAATCCAAAGAAAATGATGAAAATTTAGAATGGTTGAGGATCTAATCAAAGCGACAAGGTCATCTCGGATCGTGGGCGCAAGGCTACTCTGCCAATACACCGCCGCTGCGATAAGTCGCCTTCACAAAGCGATTCAACTCGTCGTTCCGATGAACCGCGCTCATATGCCTTACAAGGCTAATCACATGTTCACCAACGGCATCGCATTTCAGCCTATAATCCCCATCGCTGGTCGGCAACTAACCCACGTGCATTGCCGCTCTAGCCCCGATTCGACTTAGAGCGCTCACCATAATTCAACGCATCTAGTTCACAACACCGGCTTTTCAAACTGCTGACATCAGCGACCAATCTGCCTCTCAGCATTAAAGTTGAATTATCTATCGCTAAATTGTCATCAAGAAAACTAACCTGTCTCACGACGCGGTCTAAACCCACCACGCTCTCATTGCGGGTGAACAATCCAACACTTGGTGAATTCGCTTCACAATGATAGGAAGAGACATCGGCGACTCAAAAGCACCAGAACGCCACGCCACAAGCCCGCTTATCCCCGCTGTAACTTTTCCACACCCCTAGCTTCAAATTCCGAAGTTCAAAGGATCGATAAGCCACGCCACCTGGCTCAGACCAACCGAAATATAATCAAACGAAGCATCCTTTGTTCAGCAATACGTAACTGAACGAAGTACACGA
>JAENHJ010000002.1:0-149848 GCA_025330945.1 Mucuna pruriens | reverse complement strand
CTGTTGTACTTCGTTCAGTTACATAATTAAAGGTCCATAAAAGTGTTAGCTTACAAGACCTAAGTATTTTTCTAAATCTTTTAGATTACTAGTAATACATGTATTATAAGTTTTATGATTAATTAACTTAAGGTTTGATAAACTCCAAAAATCACTTGTGTCCTATGATTCCAGAACTCCAAGAAAATGGTGAGCCGAGAACTTGAACAAGGAAAATAAGGAAGAAAAGAAAAAGTGTAAAATGGAAAAAGAAGGAATGGTTGGGCTCGAGTACTACCAATGGGTTTGGGAAAGATAAAAGTGTAAGATTTGTCACAAGCCTCTTGGAAACTTGATAAAATTGTAGGTTCTTGCTGATAATGGTCTTCTTTTCGAGTCATTTTTGAGCTCTTATCAAATAACTAAAGTTAACTATAGCATAGCCAACCTAGGTCATTCTTCTCAAGGACACAATGTGCTCAGTTGTGATTTAGTGTGAGTAAAATGCTATCGAATCTTAGCATGTAAAGTTTTGACTGACTCTACTTGGTACTGGTAGAAGCTCTTGGCGAGACAGGCGAGATGATCTTAGCGAGAGACGATCTGGCAGTCGCGGCTGAGTGCATTTCGGACACTACTGAAGATGGACTATCTCTGTCTCGGACTTAAAAGCAGTAAATAGGGGGTTGGAGTACAAGTAAAAGCAGAAAGTAAACTAAGACTAAGAATGCAGTAAACATATACTACTGTTACTAGTTATCTATTATTATTATTATTATATAACTGTGTTCATATTCAATCCAATAAATGCAAGTTCAAATGGGGTTCAATTCTCAGTCCATATCAGCCACCAGGAGTTCTTATGGCAATGTCGCCAAAGGTTAGATCCATTGCCATCACGAGGATTTATGCAATGTACCTCATCGATTGGCAAGGATTAAGTTCAGAGCTGATTTTTAGGTTATCGATTAACAATGGCAAATGATTACCTACTAAATTAGTCAAACCAGTTCCAATCTGCTTAGCTTAACATTGTTCACAATTTAATTGTCCTTCGCGGTTAAATCATGAATTAAAGTGGAGGAAGAGAATGGAATAAGAGTTGCGAGAATGAAATTGATTAACGAAAATAGAATACAAAAATACAGTGATTCTGGTTACGGATGAATCCATCTTCCACGACGATT
This sequence comes from Mucuna pruriens, assembly GCA_025330945.1. Taxonomy (NCBI): domain Eukaryota; kingdom Viridiplantae; phylum Streptophyta; class Magnoliopsida; order Fabales; family Fabaceae; genus Mucuna; species Mucuna pruriens. The sequence continues at coordinate 148,682 of JAENHJ010000002.1, read as the reverse complement.
GCCATGGTTGATGGTGGTGGTTACGCAGTTGCTTCAGACCACGGATCGGCTCCCGCTGGAGTGCGTCAATAGTGATCAGTCCCCTACGGTGAACTTGCTTAAGATTACACCGACTGCACTTCCTGATCGGGAAACACGATGAGCATAGGTGCACCACCGTGAAAAATGGAGAGAGTGAGGAAGCGAGAAAGTGGTTATAGTGAGTATGGAATTAAAGAGTGAATTCAAAAAACGTGTAAAAGTGCAAACTCATGCCGATATATACCACGGGCTGTGATATGCTAATCTACTAAATCGATAGAATTACACTATGAAGATCCTATTCTACCCGTGTGTGATCTTCTAACGTGACATGGCATATTTCCTAGGGGTGATATGGCGGTGATGGATTTAATACAATTGGGCCACTCTTCTTGGGCTCTTTGGGCTACAAGGCATGGGCTGCTTAGAGGCGACTTCTGGTTCGACGAGATAGAGTCAGACTGGCCAGGGGATGACTTCATCTCGGTTGAGACTCCTTTTGTGGACCCTGGTCAACTCGGCTTGACCTGCGGAAGAGGGAGTGATACTTTCATTAGCTAAGAAATCTGAATTAACATAGATTTGTATTTTCTCTATATTTAAGCCCATAAAATGAATCTTAGCTAACAATCCATTCTTAAGCGCTGAAAATAGTATGTACCACATCATTGTTAGGTGTCAAAAAGATGTATAAATTGTGACTCATCCACCCCCACTTACCCTTTTGCACTCACAGGCAAAATAAAATGAAAATCAACAAGGGAAGTTTTTAAAGATAGAAAAGAATTTTTTAAAACTTAGCTTCTTTTCAGTTCAATCGCAACAGTCTACACTCCTTCACTTTGGGATCAAGATACTCTAACAATCTGAAAATTATTCCTTCTGTGCCTAGGTGGGTTCGTGACCTGCAAAACCAGAAGGCAACCAAAGTGATAGAGCTTTTATTTAGGCAACTTATTTCCTCACTTCTCTCGTGCTTGGGCTTGTATTTACACTCAACATTCTTGGAACTGAAATTACCACACCTTGACAAAGCTCTCTTTTTACACCTGCAAAAACACACACAGTTATGATCACTAGGACTTCTTTTTCGACATGGCGAGGCTGGGTCATAGGTAGGATAAAATATGGGAAGACTGGTTTCAGGACCCACGAGGAAGAGAGAGGAGCAATGGGGAGATAGCTTTTATCGGCCTAAGGGTAACCCCAAGATGCTGCCAATTTCTCCTTCTTGCTGCTACCTGCTAATTTCCTTTTCTTTTCCTTATTACACACATTTATGTAGCTGTTTTCTTCCTTTATTTGTTTCAGCTCAGATTTTCAGCTGTTGCTCCACTTTTCCTTTTCTTTCTTTCACTCGCTTCTATTCTTTTATTACTCTTTGAGCCTCGGATTGTGCTGAACAACTTTTTGCTTCCTGGAGTTCCCCATACTTGGTCATGACTTACTCCCAAAACAATTCCAAAGCTCCTCTACTCCCATAGGGTGAGGTTAATTCATGGTTTTTCTGGCCTTGGCTTGTAGTGAGCTGTCAGAAAGAATGGTTAGATTAGGCTTAAATGGGGAAAAGCAACAGATACATCTATTCAGGCAGGCTTTATTTGGCTTAGGGCTCATAAGAAACAGGGCCTAGATCATGTCATTCCTACATGAGAGAACAGTTGTATCGAGAGAGTTGAGGCAAAATGTAGAATATTCAATTATCATGAATGCAAAAATCACACTAAAAAATGGCAAGATATAAGCCATCAATATTTACAAGGCTCAAAATCTCACACCGCAGTTGTATCTGCTCCAACCACGGGGTTTCCTTTTTTAGATTCTCCAGTCAAATACTGACTAGAGCACAAAAGTTTCATTCCCCTCAAGCTAGAAAATCTCTTTCCAAAGTTGCAGAGTTACTCCCTCTGTCTTTTCAAACCTACAGAAGTCAATTCAGGATTCTTTTCAAAACAATTTTATTTTTGACAATCCACTTTGAAATTCTGTTTAGGAGGAAAGCTTGAAAGTAAATGACAGAATTGAAACTCTGCCAAGCCGAAGATGTTCCGGATCAGGCCGAGATGGCACAAAACTGGCATGGACTCGGCTTGGGCAGCTTTTATTGAAAAACATGACAGATTTTAAAAATAAAATGAAACGACATGCAATTGAAGGAAAACAACAAAGTGATTAAAACTAGCAAAACAAAAATTAAAATTAGCAGAGTTCAGGAGGATGGGAATAGAATTAAGACACAACAATTGAAATGACTGTATATTTATCCCCCCACACCCTAAAATCTGCATTGTCCTCAATGCGGCGGGGTCATCTGGTGATGCTGGTTCCATCAATGATATTATCTCCATGTCATGAGTGATAGGCGCTGGACCTTCATGGAATGGGTTAATCTGATGCCCATTGACCTGGAAGGTGCTGTTATTGTGTTCATCTTTTAGCTGTACTGCACCATGGGGAAACACATTAGTGATAACAAAAGGCCCATCCCATCTAGAACGTAGTTTACCTACAATGAGCTTGAGGCGTGAGTTAAACAAGAGGACTTTCTGGCCAACTCGGAATTCTTTTCTCAGGATCTGCTGGTCATGGAATCGCTTGATTTTCTGCTTGTAGATCCTAGAGTTTTCATATGCTTCCAAGCAAAGTTCATCTAACTCTTGTAGCTGAAATTTTCTCTGCTCTCTTGCTTGGTCATAGGCCAGATTGCACTGCTTAACAACCCAGTATGCTCTGTGTTCTAGCTCCACAAGAAGGTGACAGGCTTTACCAAAAACAATCCTATAGGGAGACATCCCTAAAGGTGTCCGGTATGCAGTTCTATGTGCCCAGAGAGCATCCTCAAGAAGGCGGCTCCAGTCCTTCCTGTTGGGATTGGTAATCTTTTGCAATGTTTTCTTGATTTCCCTATTGAACACTTCTCCTTGGCCATTTGTTTGGGGGTGGTAGGCAGTAGCAATTCTGTGTGCTACTCCATATTTTTGAAGAAGGGAAGCCATGGCTCTGTTACAGAAGTGACTGCCTTGGTCACTTATGAGCGCTTTTGGCACACCGAACCTATAGAAAATATTGGACTTCAGAAAGTCCGTAACCATTCTTGCATCATTTGTTCTGGTGGCAATGGCTTCTACCCATCTTGATACATAATCTACGGCCAGCAGAATGTATGAGTAGCCATTAGAGACTGGGAATGGCCCCATGAAGTCTATTCCCTAGACATCAAAAATTTCACAGAATTGGATGGGTTGCTGGGGCATTTCCTACCTTCTGTTCATGGCCACCCCTGCTTTTTGGCAGATCTCACAGGTGGAGACGAATTCATGCGAGTCCCTAAAGATAGTTGGCCAATAGAGGCCACAGTCTAGTACTTTCCTGGTAGTCCGAGTGGATCCATAATGACCGCCTCTAGGTGCCGAGTGACAGAACTGGAGGACCGAGTTGGTCTCGGCATCAGGAATGCACCTGCGGATGACTTTGTCACTTTGCCTTGTCTCAAAGGTAGGGATCATCCCAAATGTAGTATTTGGCATCGCTTTGGAGTTTATCTTTGTATGCCCAAGATGCCTCTGGTGGAAAACCGAGATGCTGCCACAAAATTACAAATGTCGGCAAACCATGGTGGAGCAATTTATGTGCAACAGTGCTCATCTGGAAACTTCGTCTCGGATAGGCATCAGTTCGCTTTCTTTTTCAATTCTGCTTTCAGGTGATCAGCTACAAATTCTCAGCACCTCTTTTATCTCTGATTTCTATGTTGAATTCTTGAAGGAGAAGCATCCACCAAATCAGTCTTGGCTTGGCATCAGGCTTCTTCAACAAGTATCTCAAAGCCGCATGATCAAAGAACACAATGATCCTTGAGCCGAGAAGGTATGGGCGGAATTTTTCCAGGGCAAACACAATTGCTAATAGTTCCTTCTTAGTTGTTGTGTAATTCCGCTGGGCCAGGTCCATAGTTCGAGATGCATAAGCAATTACCTGCACTGGGAGGCCGGTTCCAGCTCTCTGGCTGAGAACAGCTCCTAATGCCGAATTGGATGCATCATACATTAGTTCAAATGGCAAGTCCCAGTTTGGTGCTTGCAGAATAGGGGCGGATGTGAGTCTGTTTTTCAGCTCCTGAAATGCTTCAATACAGGGTTGGTCAAAGTTGAATTCCACATCCTTTTGTAGCAGCCTGGATAGAGGCAGGGCAAGTTTTGCTAAAATTCTTGACGAATCTTCTGTAAAAGCCTAAGTGTCCTAGAAATGAGCAAACCTCCCTCACGGAAGAGGGGTTTGGAAGGGATGATACGATATCTATCTTAGCCTTATCCACTTCAATACCTCTGTTGGATACCAGGTGGCCCAACACTATTCCTTCAGTCACCATGAAGTGACATTTTTCAAAGTTGAGCATGAGATTTGTGTCAATGCATCTCTTCAACACCCTTGATAGATTATTCAGTCATGCTTTAAATGAGTCAGCATACACCGTGAAATCATCCATGAATACCTCCATGCAGTCCTGCAGCAAGTCTGAGAAGATGCTCATCATGCAACGTTGAAATGTACTTGGAGCATTGCAGAGGCCAAATGGCATGCGTGTGTACGCAAAGGTACCAAATGGGCAGGTGAAGGTTGTCTTATGCTGGTCTTTAGGCGCAATATGTATCTGCATGTAGCCTAAGAATCCACCAAGAAAGCAATAATGGGATCTCCCTACTAATTTTTCAAGCATTTGGTCAATGAAAGGCAGAGGAAAGTGATCCTTGCAAGTTGCTTGGTTTAATCTTCTGTAGTCGATGCACACTCGCCAACTGTTCTGAATCCTTGTTGGTACCAGCTCATCCTGCTGATTTTTCATGACAGTCATTCCGGACTTCTTTGGCACCACTTGCACAGGGCTCACCCATTGGCTATCCGAGATGGGGTAGATGATCCTTGCAGCAAGGAGCTTTGTGACTTCTTTTTTAACCACGTCCAAGAGTGTCGGATTCAGTCTTCTTTGCGGCTGCCTTATGGGCTTGATTTCCTCCTCCATTAATATTCTGTGCATGCAAATGGAGGGGTTTATGCCAGGAAGGTCTGCTAGCTTCCACCTTATTGCCTTCTTATGTTGCCTGAGAACCTCCAACAACTTGTCTTCTTGTTCTTGGTCGAGATTGCTAGCAATAATAACCGGGAGTTGTTGTTCCTTGTTCAGGTAGGCATATTTCAGGTGACTCGGCAATGTTTTTAATTATATGGGTGGTGGCGGTGATGGAGAATTGTTAGTTTCTGAGGTTGGATCCGATTGGCCAACTTGATCTGGATCTGGCATCAGGTGTGCCAACATTATTTCGGCCTTTGGCTTACTCGGCTGGCTCGGCTTCGCGACTTTCGTTGTTGTCAAAATGGAGTCGGCCTTGGCTTCTAATGCTCCATCAGAGTCGGATCTGAATGGAACAATGAATTCTACCTCAGCTTGTGTCTGGTCTGCAGTTGGTGAGTCAGTCTCGACAAACGTGTCGGCCTTGTTATTTGACTCTTCGGTTGAGTTGACTTTCATTTCTTCCTTGACTCGGCCTCCTCTGGCCGACTCATTCTTGGGCGTAAAAATTGTCGCTAAGTGTGCAATGGAAGACTTTTCAGCTTCAGCGACTTTGTTTTCTGCATCATTTGTATACTCTGAGTGTTCTGTGCTGCAGACTTGGTCTAACAATTCGGACAATTCCACTTCAAAGGCCAAGTCAACAACATCACTATGATTGTCCTCAGAGTTGGAAAGGTCTTGCACTTCTTCATAGTTGGCCTCTTCATCTGTAACTCCTGGGCAGCTGCTTTCATCATCATTCTCAGCAGACTCCTCAATGTTTTCACCACTGCCATTTAGTTGAAGATATTATTCAACTAGTTCATCAAGTATATCAATGCCAAAGAGAGAGTGGTCTTCGGTTGGGTGCTTCATAGCTTCGAAAATATTGAATTGCACCAAGGCGTCACCAAATTCCATGGAGAGCATCCTTGCGTACACATCAATCTTTGTTCTAGATGTCATCAAGAAAGGTCTTCCCAGAATTAAGGTGGATTCCTTCCCCGATGTTTCGTCCTCCATATCTACCACGTAAAAATCAGTTGGAAATATTAGTTCATTGACTTGGACAAGAACATCCTCGAGAACTCCCAGGGGCTGGACAATACTCCTGTTTGCCAGTTGAATGGTCATCCTTGTAGGTTCCAAGTCACCAAAATTCAGGGACCTGTAGATTGATGTGGGCATGACATTAATTGAGGCTCCCAGGTCCAACATGGCATTGGCAAAAGTGCATTCGCTGATGGTGCATGGGACCGAAAAGACTCCAGGGTCCCTGCATTTCTTTGGCAAAGTTGAAGCACCTACAGTGATTGCTTCATTCTATGTTAGAGCCGACACCACACCTCCAATTTCCTTGCTCCCCTTTTATTTTTCTCCTTTTGTGTACACATAATTCCTTGAGGAATTTTGCGTACTTAGGGACCTATTTATAGCATCGAGGAGTGGAATATTGATTTCCACCTTGTAGAACATCTTCAACAATTCTTCATCCGACTCTGGCTTCCTTGCCGAAGTGGTCCGAGATGGAAATGGCAATGGGGACGTTGTCTCGGCCGAGACTACAAGTCGGCATTTGACTCGAGTCGGCTTGACTAGTCTGGCTAACCTGCTGCAATGTAGGTTGAGATAATTCTTTTAAAACCGGAGTCACTACACTAGCATTCCCCTCGGTTTGGAATGGTTTGAGAGGGGAGATTGTTGGATCCTACCGGCTGCAATTGACTTACAGTATTGGCTAACTGACCAATCTGCATTTTGAGGTCTGGATGGTGGCGGTCATGTTCTGCTTGAATCTGTAAATTCTTTGGAGCTCACAAATTGTTGGAACTCCAGGTTGCTGGTTGCAAGCTGCTTCATCAGGTCTTCCAGAGATGGAGAGTTGCCTTATGTAGGCACTCTTTGCTGTTGTTGTTGCTGCTGTTGTTGGAAAGGTGGTGCTTGGTAGTGCAGAGTCGGCTGTTGATAACCAGCCTGCCTTTGATAGGTATTCGATGTGGATCCGAATTGTTGAACTGCATATGGTCCCTGATTCGGTCCTGGCCGAAATGGCTGCCTTCCATGCTGCTGGCCATCAATTGGCCGATTCTGATACGATTGCTTCCCGTATTGAAATCCACCTATGGCTCCAACATTCTCTGGTTGGTCCGACTCGGTTTCGTGGAGAGTGGGGCACATATCCGTGGGGTGCTCCACAGAAGTACATATGCCACATACTTTCGCGGCCATGGCTGGTTGGTGTTGCCCAACAGCAAGCTGTCTCACCAATGATGTCAATTTAGTCAGTTGATTCTCCAACCTCTGATTGGAAGCTGCACCGATTTCATTCACCATTCGTGGTTGATTTGGCCCACTGATCCCAAACTATTATGTATTGCTTGCCGATGCTTGGAATGCATGTCATATGTGCGGATTAAAGGATACATGAATGCTTGAAATGCATGTTGGTTGCATGGACGTTTGACGTGGAATGTTGGATGCATGGCTATATGGATGTATGGAGGTTTGCCATGGATGGCTAGATGCATGGATGTTTGACATAAATGGTTGGATACGTGGTTGTATGGATGTATGGAGGTTTGTCGAGGGTTGCTAGATGCATGGATTGCAGGGTGTGAGTAATGACAAGATGTGGAGTTGGATGGGGTACAAGGGGTGTGCGTTTAGCAAGGGCAAGTCTTTATTTCCCTACAATTTGCTATCCCAAGACTCGTGGTGTAGGTAAGTGAGCTTCTTTCATTCCAGCTTTGGTGTTAGAGACGTCTCTGGTGTTGTTACCTTGTTATTGCTCGTGAGTTGAGACTAGTCAAAGGCTCACTGCTTTGAGTGGTCTTCAACTTTTTCATCTTAACTGTAACGCTCGTTTTGTTTCTTTTATTTTTGGCTTATGGAGGAATGGAGAAGATTGTGTTTATGTTGTTCCTGCATAATGGTTTACGGGGAGGGGTGATAGTGCTATCCTAATGAATGCAATTTTTGAAGAGTCCATCATCCAATGCCTTTAAGGAGAATTTGGGTATATCTATGGTTGAGTTGCTGCTTTTAGCTGACTTTTCCTAAGGGGTCGCTTCTACTCCCTATGTTGGTGGCTTGCCCCCCCCAGTATTGCATTTTCGCTTAGACTGCTCTTTTCGAGTTTTCAGTCTTAGTGAACTTTTATTTGATTTTTTGGACTCTAACTTTTGCCTAGGTTGTTATTTTGAGGTTTCAACCTAGCGAGTCGCTTTTTTCTTTGTCTTTTTTATTCCATTTTTTCTTGGGGGCATTGAGCCAATGGGAGCTTTAAGCATAGTAAAGTTTGATGTGGTAGACCATCTTTCCTTCTTGGTTTGGAGGTCAGGTAGCCAGGCTAGACGCTTGAGGCTTTATAGATTACCCTTATTATCCTTGCCGGTTTGATTGATGGAATAGTCAAAAATTGAACATGAGATATTAGCACTAGGGATGAATTTTTTATTGGTATTTTTGACTTGGTTTAAGCGTGGGAAGAAAAAAGGAATCATGAAGAGTCAAAGTATATTTCATTAATTATTCAAAGAAAGAGCATTACAATCGATTTGAAAAGGGATTGAGGACTACAAAATAGGAGGCTTTTCTTATTGGATCATAGTTTTTGGGATAGGGGGATTGAACAGGCTTCAACGAGACTGTGGTCACAAGGGCATGCTGAAGTAGGTGCGACATAAGTTCAGTATACGACATTGATAAAAGTGTTAGAACCCTGTGGTTCTTTCTTTTCCATGGAATGTTGTACTGCACGATTGGGATGGGGATGGTCGGAGGTGAGGGGTGCGGTGTTTAGTGTTGGGCTCGGTAGGGGCTTTGACGCTGCCTCTGGTTTTGTGGTCTTGTGATGGTGTGGCAGGCAATGGTTTGAGATGTCCCTTGGTTTTGCATCGACTTCAGCATTTCCAGGATTTGACCTATGTGCGCCTTTAATTGTCTAACATCATTTTTTAGCGCTTCTTATTGTTTTGCTAGATCCCTTATAGCTGTCTCCATCTGTTTTGCCTTCGAAAGCGCCCTGTAAAGGTTTTTCGAAACTTGATCCTTGCCTTGTTATTGGTCTTGATGAGTTAGTCGAGTGGAGAATGGAATGCAAACGTGATGAAATGCAACACCTAATCTTAAATGCATGGTGGAGATGAATGTAGAATATGATGCATGCTATTTTTCTGTTTTTTTACAAGGTTAGAATTGAATTGAAAATGGGCTGAGCCAACTATGAAAATGTCGTGGGGGTAGAACAAAATTGGGGAGATGGCAAAGAGCCAACTTAAATAAGAGGATGGCACGAGACTGGATGCGACTTGGAATCGACGCTAGGGTAGGGTCGAAGTTGGATAAATGGGAACGGCATAGAGTCGAACTCGGATTGGAATCGGCCACGAGGCCAAGATGAAATTGGTTAAATTTGGGACGACACGGAGACAAGCTCGGATCGGCACAGGGGTGTCTTGGCTAACCCAGGTTCAAGTGTACTAGCCGACTCAGGGCTCGGGTGTATTGGTTGATTCAAGCTAGGGTGTATGGGTCGACTTAAGCTAAGGTGTATGGGTCGACTTAAGCTAGGGTGTATGGGTCGACATAAGCTAGGGTGTATGAGTTTGCTTGGTAGACTCGGACTAAGGTTTGCTTGGCAGACTCGAACTAAGGTTTGCTTGGCAGACTCGGACTAAGGTTTGCTTGGCAGACTCGGACTAAGGTTTGCTTGGCAGACTCGGGCTAAGGTTTTCTTGGTAGACTCGGACTAAGGTTTGCCTGGCAAACTCGAGCTAAGGTTTGCTTGGCAAACTCGAGTTAAGGTTTGCTTGGTAGACTCAGACTAAGGTTTGCTTGGCAGACTTGGGCTAAGGTTTTACCCAACTAGTTTGGCTAGAAGGATTCCCCAAGGTTCCCACCATTGGATTTCTAAACTTCCTCACCATTAGGCTCCTGGGTCTATGGACTCCCCCAAGGACACTACCACAAACAGGATCGCTTTCCCAGAGTGTGGTCGTTCCTCAAGGATGTCAGCCCTAGGTGAAATTATCGGGGTCACCAGTACAGAGAACACCTCCAGTATGGGCACCACTACACATTCCGCACTCCTTAACACACAGGCTCGGGAATAGGACCCCGCTCATGGGTGTAATCACACAGTAGCAATATTTCCCGTAAAAGCCCCATTTGGTCATAATATATTATAATATCATATCGTCTACCCTACGGTTTTCACAAGCAGTATACAAACATCAAATTCAAATTGCAACACATGCACCAATTAACAAACACAAACGGAAACACATGACCCAAATTGAAACGCATGCACCAATTAACAAACACAAGTCCCAACGTAGTTCTCTGATTTTGTCCCAGCCTTAGAGTTTTCCACCCACAACCTTAATTCTCGTGCAAAATATATTTCAAGTAATGACAGTTTTATATATTTTTTCTAGAAGTTTTTGTTTTTCTTTCAAAACTCATATTTGAGATATAATTAAATATTAAATATAAGCATTTCTGAAATAAAAAAAAATTGAATCCTAGAATTGACAAACACAGGCACCCACCTTCCCTATGCAACTAACCTAACAGGGCTCAACTCTCAATAAAACAGAATCCCCAGTGGAGTCGCCATCTATCACAACCTAAATTGTGACGTTTAGCTGGGTGGGCCGAGACCAAGTCGGCCACAAAGGAGTCACCACCGGCATTTTGGTTTAGGGAACGCCAGGAAACCTAATGGAAAGGCTGGTGTGGAATCAGAAATGTGGGTTCGGGAGTTGGTTACATGCTAGGGGCGTAGGGAGCCCCATCATGCCTATCACTTGATTACCCTTAACTAGCTATATGGGAAGAGGGACGGTACTTGTGTTTGAGTCGTGTTTCTGGCCTAAGTCCTGGGAGGGAGGAGGTTCAAGTAATGTGTTCTAGGGTTTTGGGATTTAAGGTTTGACTTGATAGGAGTGTGCCTCCTGTGCCTACGTACCTCGGCTTTAGAGGAGTCAAAGTCAACATAGTTCTGGTTGGGTTACTAGTCAAGAAAGGGTGAAGCCGGTCAATACCAGCTTGATTGTGTTTAGGCCAAGATGAATTTGGTCTTGGTGATGGAAATTTTCAGGAGAACGGTTGGCCCACATAAGGCCGAGATGGATTCAGTCCTAGCGATGGAGGATGTCACGGTGAGGCCGTTTCGTCCCGGCCATGAGAGGCCGAGACGAATTCGGCCTCGGCAAGGGGTAGGCTTGGGAGAAAGAGGTTTGAGAGATTTGGCTTTGGTTTCATAGAGAGGAAAGGGGCTACCTAAGGCTTCATCCAAGGGAAATATTTGTGCACTTATTTACTAACTTGATATACCAAGGAGTCCGGTGTCTTCTTCCTTTTGTCTAGTACCTCTGGCTCATTCTGGTTTTCGTTCGACTTGTGTCATGATGTCGTCGGCTTCTCTTTTCTCAGAGTTTCAGCTCTTAATTTTCTAGAGTTTCTGCTCGGAAAAATTCCTCCCTTAACTCTTCGTTTTGAGGCTTTTTATAGGCTTGGGATTGGGCTGGTGGTTGCCCCCATATCCCTTGATTCTCTCCTTAATTTTAGGATCTTAATATCTCATATCTTATCCTCTGTTTTTCTTCCCTGATTCTCTCTTGGTAGGTGCTGAGTTTGTTGGAACTACCTTCCAAGATCTTATTTTATACGTTAGTCAAGGTGGGTCCCAGGAAGACTCAGTCCCGGACAGTTTTGGGGTGCAACAATATATGTTTTTGTGTATTACAAAGTGAAATTATGAATCATAGTTGGATCAATAGTATATGCACAAGTGATAAATATGAGAATGGAGTGAAATCATTTCTCGAGTTTGCTAAAACACATGCTTATAATAGTACTGGAAGATTCTATTGTTTATGTGTCAACTATTTGAGTGAAAGAAAAAATTGAGGAAATATAGGAACATCTTATCTGTGATGGGTTCGCAAGAGTTATACAACATGGACATGACATGGCGAGTTCTTAGACATCCCAAGTACGTCCCAAAGAGAGGAAGTTGATGTAGATATGGATGATGGACTAGAAAACATAATTCGTGATATTGGACCAGAGTCTTTTCAGTGAGAAAATATGTATGACGGTTTGTGCAGTGATGCTAAAAAGCCTTTATACACAAGGTGTACTAATTTCACGAGGTTGTATGACAGTGTTAAGATTGTTCAATCTGAAGGCAAAAAATGGGTGGACTGATAAAAGTTTTACCGAATTGCTCGAATTGTTAAAAAATATGCTTTTAGAAAGGAATACAATGCCAAATTATAACTATAAGGTGAAGAAGATATTGTGTTCGATGGGTATGGACTATAAGAAAATACACCCATGCCCTAATGATTTCATATTATACATGAAACAATTTAAAATGATGCATCAATGACTGAAGTATAAGGAGTTGCATTATATAAAGAAATATGGTTATTCTCATAGTGACGTGAGCACAAAGGGTCCTCCAACGAAGGTATTATGGTATTTTCCATTTTTTCAAGGTTTAAGAGATTGTTCGCTAATTCAAAGATGAAAAGAACCTTAGATGGCATGCAAATGAGAGGAAATGTGATAGATAGGTTTGGCATGTGGTTGATTCAATACAATGGAAGAGAGTTGATAGGTTGCTTTTGAAATTTAGTAGTGAGCGAAGAAACCTTATGATTGGTCTTGGTATAGATGCAATGAATTTGTATGGTAATTCAAGCAGTAAGCATAATTCATAGCCTGTTCTACCAGTGATATACAACATGTATCCTTAGTTGTGCATGAAGTACAGGTATATGATATTATCTATGATGATTTCTAGTTCAAGACAATTAGGAAATTTTATAGATGTGTATTTAAGTCCATTGGTTGAAGACTTGAGGATGTTGTAGGATGAAGGCATTAACGAGTATAGCAATCAAAATCTTAAGATACATGCCATGTTATTTTGCACTATGAATGACTTTCAAACATACAAAAACTTGTTTGGATATAGTGTTTAGGGACATAAAGCATGTCCTATATGTGAACAAGGCACATCCTACCATAAACTAACACATGGAAGGAAGACATATTACCTTGGGCATTGCAAATTTCTCAAAGCTAATCACCCGTATCGTCGATTGATAAAAGCTTTTAACAGATGTTAGGAGAATGATGTTATTTCAAGGGCTTTAACTAGAGATAAAGTTTTTGAATGGGTGAAGGACATCAATGTTTTCTTCATTAAGACACATAAATAAGGTGCTGAGAAAAACATATGGAAAAAGGTCAATTTTCTTTTATTTTGTTTGGTAATGTAGCTCATCTCTGAAATTCCTCCAATAGGCTTGAATAAGAGAAGATGGATTTCTTATGTCGATGAGCGTTGGAAAATATTTAAGACTCAACTCAATTCCAACTCCCAAACATGGAAAGTCTAAGGATAAGTCTCTATTATAGACTTATAATTCCATTTCAAAAGCTGATTGGTAGGAATTTGTTCAACAACACCTTGATCCTGCTTTCTAGGTTAGTTTACATTATTTTGATTTTAATAATTTACCTATATAATTATATGCATTTGTTTATGTTAGTATTTTGTTCTTTGTAATAGGAGAAAAGGGAAAAAGGAAAGAAAATTCAAGCAAAGAATGTCCATCCCCACATTCTGTCTCATAGGGGTTATAAAGCTTTTTAAAAGAAATTGGTGGTTGAAAAACTCAAAGCGACAGAGTTAGAAGTAGTAAAAGTATATGCTTCTTTTATTGAAGTTACATGCCATGAACTATGGAAGAGATTCTAACTAAAGCCGTTGAGCAACTACATTTTTGACTCTTCCAAGGAAGTTGCTGAAAAGATTGTAAGTTAAGCCCATTTTTCAATATTTATGAATGTAAGACTTGATTAGTTGTTTACATATATTGAACAACTCTTAATTGGAGGATTCCTTAATTGAGGAGAGCGTAGAGGGAACCTTTGTTCCCTATGGTCGTGAGGATATCCTCACCACTTCCATTGGATGACTAGAGCACCCTGGTCGCGTTCGAACTATTAGACGAGGTGTAGGGCTTTACTAGTATTTTGGAGTACCTTCACATCATGCACCTACCTCAACAACTATCTCTAAGGAACAATAACCTAACACATTTGTGATCAAATTCATGGGCAGATTTAAGGGATGAATTAAAATGGGAGATGCAATAGCAATTGAGGGATAAGCTAGCATCCATTGGTTTCTCTCGAACATAGACAATAGTTAAAACTACTAATTAGGAGCCTTGATACCCAAACACATGGGGTAATCGTGCTACTCCTAACCCATTAGGGGAGGACACTCACACTGATATCCCCAATTAGTGAGTTTTATATAGATGAGGAGACTCCCTATTTAGTGGCCACTAGGAAAGTATATAAGTTAAGGTTAACCAAACATTAGATGAAGATCACGTGAGGGTGGTGGTTGAACATATTCAAGATATATGCTTGAATCCTTGTGCCCATCAATGAGGTTTAGGTGGTGGGGCAGGTTCTAAATACTTTCATCGCATGGCCCAAGAGTCTCATGAAGCTTGTTTTTGCCATGGTGTTTATAATAAATAATTTTATTATATTTACAATTCAAATTTATTTTGTTTTTTTAACATGGTTCATTTTTTGTTTAGGACGTTGATGGATCAAAGAAAAAGTTCAACCCAAAAGGTCGCAAGTTAAAGTTGATACCACTTAACGTCCATGGAAAGTAGTAAGTAAGATTGGCAAGAACCTTGTATAACTAGAGTTGGATGCCAAAATAATAGGTAGAAACTCTACTATCCCACAATATACTAGTGGCAAGATGTTCTGCATGTTTGTTATATAGTTGTCGATTAGGTAAGAATTTTTAATTTGTTACTCAATTTTAGGTTAGTTAAGTATTAATATACTTGCAACAAACATTTATTTTAATATATATTAGGTATATTTGTTAACTCTATTTGTCAAGGGGGAGCGAACACCTATATGGATTCATTAATCTTCTCCCCCTTCAAACCATAGGTAATAAAGCAATTGAGATTAAAATACCTACAACAGAGGCTCAATGATGGAAAGAAAAGGTGTTACCTAGAACTTTACTACTATCCGTAAATATAACTTTACATTTTACATCAAAACTTTTATCTTTACTATAATTTATGTCATCATGTCATTAATTGTTTCTTAATGCCGGTCCCATTAGCAATTTCTTGTTTTTTGCACATAAGAACATTTTATTGTCTTTTTTTATTCATTGAGACATAACTTAGACAAAGAGATACACAAAATATTGGACAAGTAAGTATTTACTTGTAATACACATTCTTATGTTTTACATTTTTGTATTATAACTTTTATCCCTAAAGTAAGTAGTTTAAAAATTGTAGTTCAATTACAATTTATAATACTTACTAACTTCAATATTTGCATTGGTTATTTAAATTCTTCTTTATTTGTAGACTCAAAGACAACTTGAGAGTTATGAATGTGGGTATTATGTGATGAAACATGTGCTCTTCATAGTCTTTGCAACTATTATTGATTCATGGATGGAGGTAATACTACACCTTTAACAAAGATTAATTATGTTTTCTTATTTAGCTCATGACCTACTGTTTTAATTCTTCTTATTTGAAATTCTAGGTATTCAATGATAACGCAATACTATTCCTTGAAGAAGAAAATGATGACATTAGGAAGCGTTGGGCAAAGTTCTTCCTACGCATTAGTAATTCTTCTAAATAGTTTAGATAGAATACTTAATATCGTTTAGAAAATTTATTATTACAAAATTTATAGTTTAGAACATTCATTTTGTTTAATGCAGTTGATAGTTTAGAAAACATTGATAGTTTACATTTGTTATAAATTTTTATTTTCAATATATAGATTGTTTTCTTTTGGATGATTTTCTACTTGGGAATTTTGTGGCCTGAGGCAAATTTTGCAAGAATGGATGTAATAGAAAATGGAACAAATTTTTTTTTAAAATCAACATTTTACATGAACTGATGTAAAAAGTCCATTTTCTACATCGATTACATGCTTAATCAATGTAAAAGTGACTTTTTATATTGGTTAAAAACAACAATCGATGTAAAAAGTCACCATTTGCATGTTGATTTTGGGACTAATCGATGTAAAAAGTCCACTTTTACATTAGTTTTGTAACCAATTTAAAAAGTTAGACTTTTTACATCGCCTTACGCTACATTAGTTATGAAATTGATGTAAAAGGTTGATTTTAATCGATGTAAAATGCTTTTTTTTACACTAGTGCTAATCATGTTTATTTTTATCTCCTTATAGTAATCCTTTACACTCATGGAACCTTGAGCAAGACTTTGTAATTTTATGTGTAAGTCTTTATTGTAGTGGCTAGGTATAAATATATTTCTCATTACAATCTTCATCTCTTTCCATATACAAATAAAGCTATTTTCATTCTTATGCATGTTACTCATAAATTGTCCCCACCTAATACTATCCTAATTAGTGAATTCAACAACTACTAGTTTAATACTTTTCTTCTCTTAAGAATCATGATAGTCATATAAATATCCAATTTTTCTCTCCTACTCTAAATACAAATTAGGATCATTCTTATCTTGGAATACATGAATTATCATATTCATACTTTCTTCATGATTGTCTCATTTTGATTAACCTCATATTTCTTCTATGATTCTTCCATTTGAATAGTACCCCTCTTTAATAGTGAATCACCTTGAAGTTCTAGATCTACATAATTAAAGATTATCCAATCTTTTGTAGATAGGGTTTAGGATTATTCTAGAACAACCTTAATAAACAACTTAAAGTAATCTATCACTCTCATTCTCTTCTAATTAAAATGCTACAAAAAAAAAAAAAAACTAAGAAATTATCTTAATTATTACTAATTAAACTATACTAACTAATTTACCCAACAACTAAGGATCAAGTTACAACCCATGAATGCTTCTAAATTATGAATCAGGCTTATTTGACATTCCAAGTTGTTATTGGTAAGTTGTGCTCAAATTATTATCAACTTATAAAAAAGTAATTCATCATGGTGTAACTTCTAATTTACGTTGATCTAAACTTTCTTTGATCTCTATGATTAAATTTGTAAATTGAATTTAGTTATGAAACTTCCAATTAATGTCACACATAGGATATTTAGTTGATTGAATAGTTCTCTATCACATATATACTCAATTCTATTACTCACATTTAAAGGCAAAGATAGTAGTTAAAAATTATCAAGTAGTTTCTCCTTGAAGATGAAGGTATAAGAACAAATGAAGTCACAATTATACAACCTTGGCAATGAAGACAATGTACAATGAAGATTAACAAGAAAGGGGACATAGGACTTTACATTTAAATATGGAGTAAACCCCAAACTTAGTCCTTAAATATGTCAAGCGTTTGTAATTTAGTCTTTGAAATATAAAAAAAAATATCCCTAAATGTGTAATTTGTCCATCAAGTTAGTCTCTTTATTAAGTGGTCTCTATCAAATGTAACAGACTTACTAACATGACAAGTTATATGCCAACATGGGTGACACATAGCGAGGGACCATTTTGATATGAATTAGGACTAAATTGATAGTTTTAAAAGTAAAGTTATATACCTTATTTAAACCCTTAATTAGGGTCTTGAATATGTTAAGTGTTTTTAATTTAGTCCCTGAATGTTACAAAATAAAAAAAAAATCCTTGAAAGTGTAAATTGTCCATTATGTTGGACCTTTTGTCAAATTAAGTACCTAAATTTGTCATAACAAGATATGTACATGGAAGGGAAAGGTCATAATCAACATGGAGGCTTCAAGAGCATGGATTTCACTGTATTAGAAGGTCTAATGACTAAAGGAAGGCTAAGAAAATTTCAAGAAGAAGTGCATCAAGAGATGAGCCTCCTTAAGGGCCAAAGAGAGCCCAATAGTAGCTCAAATTTATATACATTCTTTAGTGTAATCATGGTTCTTTGGGAACTTTTTTTTAATCTTTAAGCCATTGTTTTTAAATGGTATTTGCTTGTAATAAATCTTAGTGGACTTACACATCGGCTTGGAAGCCTAAAGACTCCTTTTCAGCCTAGTGATGCAAATTTCGGTCACTAATTTATGAAGGCTTTGTAAGATTACGTTTTTAGCTTAGCTTTGGGCATTTAGGTTAGTTTTAGGATTAGATTAAGCTTCCTAATCATGATTAATGTAGGTCTATATAAGGTCATTTTGTAATTAGCTTAATCATTTTTTTATTGAATAAAATTGTACATTGCACTTTTGAGAGACTTTCTCTCTTCTCTTGTTCTCGAATAAGAACCTTATTCTCATCAAGTTCTCAAGATGCTTGTGGTGAATATCGCTCTTTATTATCTAATTTCAATGGAATTAGTGGTGAAAACTCTATTTCTCTCTTCTCCATATCTTTGATTTCCTTCTTTCAATTTACATTCCTAATTTTCATGAATCCATTTAAGGACTTAATGGGAAATTTATTGGTTTGTTAACGAAGACCATTTGGCAGATATATCAATGTGATAGACAATATATATTTTATATATTTTTTTAAAATTTCATAATATTCAAGAACTAAATTGCAAGTATTTGAAACATTCAGGAACCTAATGAGAATTTAAATAAGAAATATGATTATTACTTTTTAAACTATCAATTTAATTCTACTCATATCAAAATAGTCTCTAATTACATAACATCTCATGTTGGAACATAACATATCATGTCATCAAGTTCGTTAGATTTGATAAAGACCACTTGATAGAGAGATTAACTTAATAAACATATTATATATTTAGAGACGATTTTTTAATTTCGTAACATTCTAAAACTAAATTGCAAGCACTTCGTACCTTAAGAGACTAAGATGGAGTTTACTCTTTAAATATGATAGAATTAACCATTAAGATAAGATTTGTAACTTGTAAAATGTAAATTATAAAACCTAGAAGTTTAATTAAAATTTTTATTTTACATTTAATATATTTAATAATACATAAATTAAATATTCAATGAATTATTTTCTTCATATTACAAATATTTTGTCTAAATAGCTATATTGTATTAATTAGGTCTAATTATGATAGCTACCATCTCTTGGGAACTCTCTCTCACACGCCCACTGTAATTAATCTGACCTACCTCTCAATTCGAATATAATTTGCTCAAGAAAGTAGTTGTACCATACATTATTGCACTTGGTGGTTTAGGTTATCTACCTCTCACTCTCTCTCATCATTTATCGTACTGTTTCAAGGTGAAGATAGTACTGGGAAATTCAACAATTAAAGACAAAACAAGATAGTACTGGAGCACTTTGTACTACACTTTCACTTTGGAATTGGAATTCAATTGTCAAGTACAACCATTGTTGCTTAAAAATACAAAGGTGGATCCTGATAGTACATTTATTGTACCACATAATTCTGCTTTAAGGAATAAATTCCAGTAAAGGGAAGGGACAACATTTGACGAATTAATGACGAAGCCCAATTCACGTTATTGAATGTAAAAGCATTTCTCCAACCTATCTCTTTCAACACCCCTCCCAAAAGGAAAAAAGAAAAAAATAGGTCTCCCATATCTTTAGTTCCATTGCTTATATATAAAGGTAAAAGAATTCAAATGCATCCAATGTACGAGGACATAAATACTTTTATTTTATCATAAATTATAAACAAGAAATAAAATAAAACAGTCAGATTTCTATGTAGCATCATGAAGGCGTCAAATATAAGCAAAGGTCTTAAAATAAACGCTTGAAAGTTTTGAAATAATTCCTATCTTAAAATGAAAGGAAATAGTTTCTTTCTGATTAATTTATTTTTGCAAGTTATTTAATTTAAATAAATAAGTAATATTGTTCACATGTAATTTTAAAATTAACTTTTTTTAATATTTTCTATTCTTTCTATTCACATAAATTTATACTTATTGATATTTTTATATTATTATTTGAGAAAATACTGACATTGTAAGAAAGTTTTATCAGGCATCTAACGCATACCATTATATTTTTAAAGTTAAACCTACAGAATCACATTGTAAAATTATTCTATATTATTAGTGTATGATTATTAAATTCTTATTATTTTATTATTTTATTTTATTTTATTTATATAATATTTAAATATTATACAATATCTTTATATATATATATATATATTACTTTAATGTTATTATATATAATAGTATTTAGAAATGCATATGATTTAGAATTAGGAATAAAATATTCTACTTTTAAAAAAAATCTATAATAACGAATAATTAGATTACAGTAAACAGTACTTTTACAATATTCTTATAAACACGTTTATGCCTCATTTTAACATTTGTGTTTCAATATAGGTAGATAAATTTTTATTTTGGTATAAGCTAAAAGAACTTCATTAAAATAAAAAATATCGTGGGTTCAAGCATAAAAGGTGCACACCCAAAAACCCACTACAAAATAGATAGGTAAATTAATAACTTTGATCCTAATTCACTCAACACAATCTCAAGTTTCGCATAAAAGTACCCAACTTAGCCACGTTTGGATTGGCTGTAAAAGTCATAATAATAATAAAACTAAAAATATAGACATTCAAACAAACTATAACCATGAAAATGAAATAAAACAAATAATAATTAATAAAGTTGAATCCATTACCGTTGCATTCGTTCGTTATCCATTAGGCGCACAGCATTATCTCTCAAAAGTATTTTTTTAATTTTTATTTTATTTTTTTAGTATAATTTTTATATATTATTAATATAAAAATTTTGTTTGAATCCTTAGAAAAATGTATCAACATTTAGTGTGGACAATATTCTTCGATCATAAATATAAAATTTTTTATACTTTGAATTTAATTTTTAAAGTAATTATTAAAAAATTAATAATCTTATCTTGCATATATAATAATTTATGACTAAATAAAAAATATATTATAATTAAATTCATTATTTTTTTGTCTAAGCATTATCTCTCAAAAGTTGTACCTGAAAAACATTACCATCGAATGGGTGTCACGTGAAAAAGAAGATTTTTTATATAAATATTTAGTTAAATTATTTTATTAGTCCTTATAATTTTATTAACTTTTAAATAACTATTTAATATTTTAAAATATTTTAATAAAATTTGTTTTATTAAGAGCATTCTTGCTCACTTCTTTTCTTTCCCTTTTTTCCCTTTTTCTTTTCTTCTTTTCCTCACTTCTTATTTTGCAACTTTATGCTATATTTTTGCTGCAGCTTATAACTTTTGGCTGCTTTCCCTTTCTTTGTTTCATCCAGCACTTGTTTTTCTTTCTTTTCTTTTTCAACCCTTTTTGGATGCATTGGTCTTGCTATGTCCCTGGGTGTCTCCCCCACACTTGAACGAGACCCTTTGGCTTGTAATGAGCTGTCATATTAGAAAAATGGTTATTCAGGCTCAAAGAGGGTAAGCAAGGGATATAATTTTCAAGGTCGGTCCATTTGGCTTGGGGCTAATTAGAAGAACATGGCCTAGATCATACCACTCCTGCATGCAAAACGAGATGTATCGAGAGTGTCAAGGCAAAATCTAGAGTAACCAGTCATCATGAATGCAAATATCACACAAGAAAGGAAAGAATGGCAAGATGTAAAGCCATTATGTATGCAAGGCTCAAAAATTCTCACACAGATGGTTGCTCAATCACTAAAGGTTCCTCTTTTTCAAGTTTTTCAATCACTCATTGCCAAGAGATGTAGAAATTTCATTCCTTGTCAAGTTTGAAAAATCTTCTCTCTAGGGTCATGCGTACCTTTTTTCTGTTTCATTTTTCCGAAGGAAATCCATTTAAATCCTTTTTTAAAGCATTTTCTCGAGTACTTTAGGAATCAAAAATCAATTAGGAAAAACAAACAAAAATAGGAATAGAAACAGGGTCGAAGTCGGTCCGGATCCAACCGAGATGTAACTGAAGTCGGCACAGACTCAGCTGGAAGGCTTTTAGAAAACTGAAATAACAGAGAATAGCAAAAAATAGAAACAAACGAAACATAGAGAATGACGAAAAACAAAACACAACACCCCACTACTGAACACCCCCCCACACTTGAATGATGCATTGTCTTCAATAAGGGAAAGGGTGAAATAGAAAGACTTCTTTTTTCAGGATGGAAAGAATGTGCAAAATCTAATATCCAGCATTTTTGCTCCCCTCCTGTTATCTACAGCTTGGGGAAGCTTTTTCCTCATCCATCTTGGTAATTTCAATATCATATCTCTGAGTGGTTTCTTTAGAAAAAATGTGAACAGTGAATGCTCGACCAGGTGGCCATAGAAGCTTCTCGGTTTCTTCAGATCTTGGAACAGGTCTTTCTACTACTCAACCTAGAACTGGTTAACCATGATTACCATACCTATATTGCCTACATCTCTCGCAAATTTGGGACTCGACTACCAAGATTGGATTCGGCTTGCCGAGTATAGAGTCGGCTTTCCACATGTTGTCTTGGTTTTCCGATAGGAGAGTCGGCTACCAGGCATACTCTTGACATCTATCTGGTTTCGGCATTAGCTACCGAGAACTGACTCGACTTTCTCTTGATATCGGTTTCGGCCTTGGTTATTGAGAATGGACTCGATTTCCACGTTTGAGCTAGACACGGGTTGTACTTGCTTGTGGATTCTATTGTCCAAGATGGAGTCAGACATGGCATGTTTTGCGCGAGTTGGTTTCATCTCGTCTCGGCTTTAGTTGGTTGACTTGGTTAGGATTCGGCACTTGGGTTGCCGAGTCGGTCTTGGCCTTTAGCTGCTTCTGACTCTAGTTGTTTGAATCAAACTTGGTATCTGTCTTATTGCTCGAGTCGCTCTCAGCTCTTGTCGGATCTTGGTAGTTGGGAACTGGCTCATTCTCGGCTTGTTTACAGTTGCGGCTCCCAGAATTGGGCTCATTGGCCTCTTGATTGTTCGACTTGAAACCGACACCTTCTAAGTTGTTGGACTTGGCTATGGCTTCCTCCTGGATGTTAGAGTCGATTGTCACTTCGTCCCGGTTTCTAGAGTCAGCAAGATCTAAAATTGCAATCTTATCAACAAGATCTAGACCCTCAACCATAGAGTCAACACTTTCAGTCATATTAACATTGGTCGACTTATCAACCATAGAATCAACATCCTTGACCCTTTCAGCAAGATCAGTGTCAACATATCCAGGATTAATAATCTTGGAATCATCACACATGGGCTCAATAATGTTAGCATCAACACCTGTAGGATCAGCTATCTAGACCCTAGGAACCTTGTTCGAAATCTGGATAAGGGATTTGGTACCCCAGTGTCATATCAGTAATATCAGTAACATTAGCCGCAAAAATTGCAATTTTAATGACATCAGCCAAATCAACAATAGTTGGCACACAGTCGTCAATCTCAACCATCGCAATAGAGTCAGCAACAACAACTATGGAGTCAGCAAAGCCCGACACAGTAGTTGTGATCACTAAAGGTTGCATAGTTACCACTTCTGGGTCAGTTATTGCTAATTTTGACACAATTAGCATCCTTTATTACAGGCGTGGTTACAATCAACAATAGGACTCTCTGAATCCGGAATTTCAGGAAATCCATAAGACACATGGGCAGATTGTTGTGGTGGTAGCTCCTTACTATTCCACCCGGTTATGCTACTCATACTTCCTTCCTGTAGATTGGGGATGGTGTGAGACAGACTACATCCAAATCTCTCGTAATGTAGCTGGTTCACGGTGGTGATTAATTCGGTAATTTATTTTTGCAAATCCTGTAGTGGGGTGCACACATCTTCTTGGAATTCCAGATTGCTAATGGGCATGTGGTTGGTCCAATTTCCCAAGAAACTCTCCTTTTGTGGGAACTACATGTTGTTCATGGTCCTTGGTTGCGGTCTAAATGGAAGCGGTAGTTCTTGCAGAATGCGACAATCATGGGTTGGATGTCCTATAGAGCTACACATACCACATACATCTATGTTTCTTCCCAATCTCTGATTGTCAACAGCAGTTATCTCATTCATTCCTATAGATGTCATGGCTCCCCTATTGTCAAAATAGTGTTACCTACAAAATCATGTAACTCAGGAAGCACAATTGTTAGTTCAAATGGATAATGCTTGTATGACCGGGCTCGTTCCCATTCGAGATATCGAGGACACCACGGTTGATACATCATGGCATCAATGTGCAACTCATTCCCTTCTAGGAGCAGAATTATCAAGATCAGAAAAATTAGGAACAATGCTAGTATTAGAATGCACAAGTCTTATTAACAGGATTAAAAATCAAAAAGAAGAAGAAAAAGATGACAAAATCAGAAAAATAGAAAAGTAGAAAGATAATAGAATTTAAACAGCAAAGCATCAAAAGAAGAATAGAATCAAAAATAGAAAAATAGAAAAATAACAGATACAGAGATAGAAAGAAAACAAAAATAGAAACAAAAAACAAACGATAAAAGAAATAGAGACACGGAAAGACAACAGAATAAAAAAATGAAAAATAGCCGAACAATCGTAAACAAGTCAGAATGTTACTAAAAAAAATTGATGCATAAAATGGAAAATCATACCGAGAAATTACAGAATCAAATATGCAGAAAAATCAAAATCAGTTATGCAGAAAAAGTTTGAGTTTGTTATGCAATTAAGAAAACATAAAACAAGTAGCTATCAAAAAATAAAATCAATTATGCAAAATGTTAGAGGATGTTTATGTAGAAAAGTAGATATGGTTAATGATGTAGAGATGTTTTTTTTTATCGGCGAAACTCAGGCGACAACGATTTTAACACACACTTAGCATGTTATATTATTGCAGGATCTAAACAGACACAGACACAACTTGGATTGAATTGACAAACATAGCATTCCACAGACTTAGGGTTCGGCTTAACTGAGTTTTGGCACACAAAGACACAAAAGAACTTGTGTCCACAACAACGATGCCAATTTGATAACTTGTTTTTAGTCATGTTCTGTTTATTAAATAAACTAAAGCTAACTATAGTATAGCTAACCCTAGGTCGATTATCTCAAGGACATGGTGTGTTCTAATATGGCTAAATGTGAAAATTAGAGTTAATGCACAAAATGTCAAGTGTAGAATGTTGACTTACTCTAGGCAAAGACTGATCCGATTCGGTCTCTACAAAGACAAATCCAACACGGTCTCGGCTAAGCGTAGACTTGGACAGACGCGACAGAGTCGGAATAACTCAGTCACTGACTAAAATGTAGTAAATAAAGGGGGGTTTGCGTTTGAGTGCATAGAAATAACTAAAGACTAAAAGTAAACTAAACTACACTAAGCTAACTATTGTATTAAACCAGAATTCAACCCATAGCCAATCTTCAATTCCTTACCTAAGATTATACTCTGAATCAACCTAAAACTCTTACGACAATTGTCGAACGTTTATCCCTTACCATACCGAGGATTTACACAATCGCTACCTCATTAGTTGGTAGGGAGTATGTACTTGGTTGATTTTAGGTTCTCTTACCTAACAAGATTATTAAACCAGTTCCAATCGGTCCTAGTCTAATGTGATCCACTCCTCACAATGTGCAATCACAACAAAGAAACAGCAGATTAAAGTGCAAGGATTACAATCAAAAGACAGAATTGGAAACTAGTTGTGTTATTAAAAACAACATTGAACACAAGGTGAGAATTCAGAGATTTCAGAGAATCCACCTTCCACGACGATCGCCTTGGAAGGACGGCAATGGTTCACCAATGATAGTCGAGACGCTGAGGATCGGGTCCACCAGAGTGTGTTGGCTAGCCAAACGGTCCCCTCTGACAACCTTCGGCCTCCCAATTCTTGATCTGCACCTCCTCAATCGAGAAAGACACCTTACTGATGCTTTTGTACCACCATACTAGCTAGGATGAACTATAATTGGTGACGACACTAGGTCTGAACTCTGCTAAAATTCTACACCGAAGACGTGGCCTAGCGTGCTTTATTTATACACAAGCTAGGCAGCTATAGTGCACCCTAATCCTATCAGATTACAAATTTGAATTACTGATTACAGATTTCTCAATCCTAGGATATTACAAATTCCTCAATCCTAGGAGATTACAAATTCCTTGATCCTATCATAATCATATTTGCATTTTAGATTCCTAATTTCTATCATAATCATATTTGCATTACAGATTCCTTAATTCTAGCATAATCATATCTGCATTATAGATTCCTTAATTCTAGCATAATCACATATGCTTTACAAATTCCTTAATTATAGCATAATCATATTTGTATTACAGATTCCTTAATTCTAGCATAATCATATATGCATTCTTGCTAAAGTGATTGAAGTCAGCTTTGGCCGAGAAGGCTAGTCTGGATGGGACACTTCAATTGGGTCACAACGCTCTTGGTTGGGCCAAGACATCCTTAGCTTGGGCCTGCAAAATAAATCCACTCTTTTATTAGTTAAAATCCTCATTTTAGCACAGATTTATATTTTCCAATTTCTAGGCCCATAATTCAAATCTTAAATAAGATAAGGCTCTTAATCACTAAATTGTCTTAATAATCCCATCTTAAGCCCTTGTGAGGTGTATAAAATATGACTTATCATAGTACTATAGGTTTTTAATAAGAAGTTTAGGAGGTTTTAGGGAGAGAAAAGTGAGGAGAAAGTATGGAAGGTCCAAGTGTTGATTGGGGAAACTTGCCCTCTAAATCAAAATTCATGGGAGCTTGGAGAGACGTTGGATAAGATTGGGAAGGGCTTAGATTCTGTGCAAAAGGACACACAAAGTGTCAATGCTAAAGTAAAAGCTCTAAGTAGGGAGATAGAAAAAAGTCCTAATGTGATCTCTTTGCATGAGAGTGCTGGAAGTTTTGAAGAAGGAAATTATAGTGAAGGAGGAAGGAGTTCTCGGACTTCCACGGGAAGGAGGCACGAAAGACTTGAGATAGTTAAAAGACATAAAATGGGGGAGGAAAGAAGGGAAAGACATGGTAGAAGAAGAGAGGAGTGAAGGAGGGAAGATATAGACATGGACAAGTGCAAAATACCTCTATTCTTAGGAAATTACAAACCGGAAGTGTATGTAGATTGGGAGCTCAAGGTTGAGAAAATTCTAGGATGTTTTGACCTTCATGGCTGAGTTGTGGTGAGACTTGTGACCCTTGAATTTGGTGAGTATACCTTGGTATGGTGGAGTCAAATGTTGGAAGATATAAGGAGGGGAGTTAGAGATCCTTGTGAGGATTTGGTAGCCTTAAAGAGGTTTATGAGAGGTAGATTTGTCCCAACTTCTCACACTAGGGACTTGCACAATAAGTTACAAATGCTATACCAAGGAACTAGGAGTGTGGAAGAGTACCACAAAGAAATGGAAATGGACTTGATGAAGGCTCAAATTAGGGAGAGTAAAGAGGCCACAACGACTCAGTTTCTCCATGGATTGAATATGGAGATCTAACATGTTGTGGAATTGCAACACTATGGCACCCTAGGTGAGTCGGTCCATGATAAGTCATATTTTAGACACCTTACAAGGTCTTAAGATAGGCATAATTGAATATGATTTGTAACTAAAGAACTCATATTAGCAAAGATTCTGATTACTGGCCTAGAAATAGGAAAAATATAAATCTGCGTTAATTTAAGGATATTAGCTAAATAAAATGTTCATCTTAATTGTGCAGGAGTTTCGAACCAGTCGAGACCAACTCTAAACCAAAGTCTGATCTTAACTCCAAGTCGGCCCCGACTTTGAACTTGAGGAACCAATTCTGCTTCGGTCATTAAGACCAACTCCAGGAAAAGAAGACAACGCGACAAAGAGTCTCAAGGAAGAAAGTTGTAGGTGTAGGTGGTTAATCATTAGAAACTTCTAGAAAGTTCTCTGTAACATCTCTTAGAAACTTCTGCTAGAAGCTAGGAACGTGTATAAATAGGGAAGCACACGTCATAGTTAAGGGAGTTGATACACACCCCATTTTATGATTCTACAATTCATCCTCTTCACACTCGTTCCATCGTTTAGTGGTACACGGTGCCTCAACGATGCTTGGTTAATCGAGCGAGCGTAGGTCAAGGTTCGAGCTAAGCTGAGTTGCCAGAGATGAATAACCAGGAGGGATGAATTCGTTCATCTTCATGCCACGCTCTAGAGGGTATTGCCTCTCATGTTCCTTGGTCTTCTTCAACTGAACCACCACAGTTTCATCCATGGCGATCGTTGTGGTGAACTGAGTTAGTTTGTATTCTCATCCAATTCATGTATCAACCCCTATATCAATAACTTGTTTCATCAATAATAGTGACGTTTCCATATTATCTCTGTGTGCAATTCTTGTCATATTGAACTTCTTTGTACTCCATGCTTACAAGAGGAATAGTAGTAGATAACGTTAGATTAGGCCGATTGAAACCAATCTAACAGCAAGTTAGGTAATCATTGAGAAAACCTTAGATTAACCAAGAGCGTAATCCTTGCTTCCTCGAGGTAGCGATCATGTAAGCCATCAGTAAGCAATAGACGAATGTTTAGTAATTGTCGTAAGAATTAGGTTGGTTTGGAATTGTATACAAATCATTAGGAATCAGAACTGATTGTTGATAAACTTGTCAATCGATATAGTCAATGTTCATAGTTAGATTGTTATCGTCTTCATAGAATAGTTTACTTTCCATCTTGCCTTTACACACAACCCCCTTTGTTTATGTTTCTATAAGTCCGTGTCTAAGTTCGCGCTTAGCCGAGACGGTATCAGATATAGCTCAACTGAGTCTGTATCAGACCTGTCTTTGCCAAAAGCGAGTTGGCATTCTACACATTTAGTATTCTATATGAATTTCTAATTCTACATTAGTTACAACTGAATATACTACGTCCTTGAGAAGAATGACCTAGGGTTGACTATGCTATAGTTAGCTTTAGTTAGCTTTAGTTTTATTTGATAAAAGCCACTATGACAAAAAGAAAATTATCAGTCCATCAAGCCATCAAGGTACAGATGCAAATTAGGAGAAGGAGTGCATCTAGAAAGACCTATGTTGATACTAGTGGTTGGAAGGGGGAAGAGAGATAAAGGAAGAAGGATAGAAGGGAGAAAATCTCTAAGAATGGAAGTGATTCCTCTTTAAGTCAAAAGGAAACAATCTCCACCCCTACACCTATGGTTCCTTGGACTAGTAACATTAAGTGTTTCATGGGGTAGGAAAGGGATACATAGTTTCTCAATGTCCCAATAAGAGTTTCATAATTGTAAAGGATGTTGGGAGATAGAGAGTGAGAGTTCAATTGGAGTGTTGGGTTCTTCTAGTGAGGCCGAAAGCCTTAATGATGGTTCTTACTATGAGGGAGACTTGCTTGATTGATGAATAGCCATGTGGGGGAGGAGGTAGAGACACAAAGAGAGAATATTTTTCATTCTAGGTGTCTTATCTTGGGTAACTTGTGCTCTATGATCATAGATAGGGGGAATTGTGTGAATGTAGTTGGTGAAAGGCTTGTGAAGAAACTAGCTCTACCTACTTTTGTTCACTCAAGGACATATAAACTTCAATGATTAAGTGAGAGAGGAGAGTTGCTTGTAGAAAAGCAAGTTGAGGTACCTTCAGCCTAGATGGATATGAGGATATGGTGGTTTTTGATATGGTTCCCATGGAGACCACACATCTCTTACTAAGGAGGCTTTGGCAATATGACAAGAGGGTGATTCATGATGGAGTCACCAACATATTCAAATTTGTACATTTGGAGAAAAGGGTGGCGCTTAAACCTTTGTCTCTAATAGAGGTTTTCGAGGATCAAAAGAAAATGAAAGTGGAAAGAGAAGCTGAAAGAAAAATCTAGAGCAAGTTGATGAAAAAAGAAAGGGAGAGTGAAGCTAAAAAGTGAAAAAAATAGGGAAAGAAAAAGTAAGAGAGAAAAGCAAGAGTGTAAGAGAAAAAGAATAAAAAAAAGTGAGAAAAATGAGAGGTCAAAAGAGCTAACCTTGTAAAAGGGCAAGAAAAAAGAGGAAAAAGGAAAGGAATCCCTACTAGTTTGCCTTGAGGAGGTTAGGAAGATCCTCTTGGCCAAGAGGGAACCCTTATTTGCTTTTCTTACTTGCATTCTTTTGAATGCTTCTCCTTCTTTGAGTGCTTTGCTTGTAGGTATGAATGATTTGCAAGATGAGTTCCAGGATGTGTTCCCAAAGGATGTACCTCATGGGTTGCCACCCTTGAGAGGAATACAACATCACATAGACTTAACAACCACCACTTTGCCAAATATGATTGCATATAGGACGAATCCTGAGAAGGCTAAGGAGATTCAAAAACAAGTTAGTAAACTGATAGAAAAAGCTTGGGTAAGAGAGAGCATGAGCCCATGTGCTATGCCTACGATTTGGTGCCAAAGAAAGATGGCATTTGGAAAATGTGCACTGATTGTAGGCCAATAAATAATATCACTATTAGACATAAGCACCCCATTCCTCGTTTAGATTACTTGCTTGATGAATTGCATGGTTCTAATATTTTTTTTCTGAAATTGATTTGAGAAGTGGATACCACCAAATTTGGGTAAAGGAGAGGAATGAATGGAAAACAACTTTGAAGACTAAGTTTTGGCTTTCTGAGTGGCTTATGATGCCTTTTTGCTTGACTAATTTCCCTAGTACTTTGATGAGATTGATGAACCATGTCTTGAGAAGCCTAATAGCCACGTATGTGTTTGTGTGATAGAACATTTTTTAGCTGCTTAATAGTGACTTACGATACACATATTTGACACCATTTTATGGGTAATATTGACACATTGGTTGAGTCTTAGGTTATTGGACTTAATTGGGTTTAGTTGCTAACCTTTACTTGTTTTCGAACTTAATTTTTATGATGATGTTACTATATTATACAGGTCATATCTAGAGCTACAAACCCCCAAATTGAACAGTCTTGGTGGCTCTGGAAAGATCTACAACTTCTCTCTTTTGGGATCAACCCAGTTCGACCTTCTTCTTCGCTGTCAAAAGTCCGTGTGAAGTTGCAACCTCTACACCCACTCTATTGGGCACTTTTTTGTATATTCTGCCTAGTTTTGGAACTTTTGTTAATGTACCTTTGGACTACAAAATCCTCTAGTCCATAACACATCTTAGCATTTAGATCATATATTAGTTAGTTTTAGGTTAGATATTTTACAAATTTTACACCCTTGGATTTTGGAGGTTTCTTGGATCGCAAGTTTCCTCTCTATTCTCTCTCCTTTTCTAGGTTTTCTTTGTGTTTTATGTTGCGTTTTTTGTGACAATTACCGTGGAAGGCTAGGCTCTCTTATCAATTCAAGGTTCCATGATTGTGGTTAGATTTGAGTTCTTGAATTCTTTATTATGCAAATTCTATTATGCCTATCTTTTCTTTCCAATTGTTGACCTGTTTTCATGATTATGGTTTCGCTTGAGGTTTTTGATTATGTTAGCTGAGGATTGATTAATTCCAATCTAATCAAGGTTTGGTAATCGACTTATCACCTAAATCAACCAATTAAGCACTTGAATCCATGCATAACTAGAGATTGCGATTGTGATCTCTATTTATAAGGACAAATGTTAAATGATTGTCTAATGAATCTTGAGTTGATATGAATTTTGATTCTTATATGAATTGTGATAACAAAACTACATGATTGGATCCTTGGATTGGTGTTACATAATTTTGTTTTCAATTTTGTTTTGCATAAATTCTATTTTGCATTTCGTTTTCTGCATAATTTTAGTTGCTGCATGATTTTGTTACAATACAAACTCCCGTTTTCATTCTTATTTGATACCTACTCAACAATATTTGGTACTACATGATTGTATCCTTGATACGTTCGCCCTAGGTTAGTCCCTACACTGCAAAATTAAGGGAAATATAATGATTTTGGTAGTGTTTTGACAGCATTATCATTGTATATTTTGATGATATTTTGATTTATTCTACTTGCTTGGATGAACACCTTTTGCATGTGAAAAGTGTGCTTGAAATTTTGAGAACTAATTTAGACAAATGTGTGTTTTGTACCCATGAGGTTACCTTCCTCAGTTTTGTTGTTGGCTCCCGTGGAGTCAAGGTTGATAAGGAAAAGGTGAAGGCCATCCATGATTGGTTAATGATAATGCTATCAACATACTATCAAATCACTAGATTTCCCTTATTTTCTTTAGTGTAGGGATTAATATAGGTCGATTCTTACAAGGATACAATCTTCTTTATTAAAAACAAAAATGAATATGAAATATGGGGGTTTGGATGACACAAAATTATGCAGAACAAAAATTATATAAAACAAATTTATACAAAATAGAATTGATTCTAAAACGAATTGTGTGACATCACTTCAAGAATTCAATCATACAATCAGTTACATGGTTATAAGAAGGATGCAATTTCTTATCAACCTAAGTTTCTTTAGATAATCATCTAACATTAATCCATGCATATTGAGATCACAATTGCAATCCCTAATTAGCATGGATTTAGGATCATAACTGGTTGATTTTAGATTATCAATCGATTACCTAATAGAACACAATTCAAAACTCAAGCGAGATCACAATCATGAAAACAGAAT
Organism: Mucuna pruriens; assembly: GCA_025330945.1. NCBI lineage: Eukaryota > Viridiplantae > Streptophyta > Magnoliopsida > Fabales > Fabaceae > Mucuna > Mucuna pruriens. The sequence goes on along the minus strand of JAENHJ010000002.1, from coordinate 116,037 downwards.
AAGAATTAGAAAAACAAATAGTAGAAATTGCATAAGAAAGATAAAGAATCAAGAATCAAGAACTCAAATTGATTTGCATTCTTGAACCTTTGAATTGACAAAAAGCTTAGCCTTCCATGGCCGTTGTCATAGAAAACATAGCAGAATATAGAGAAGGAAAACACAGAAAAATGTAGTAGAAACTATAAGAGAGGAAAGCTTCCCATGTAAGAAACCCCTTCAACTCCTAAAACCTTTTCTTTAACTAACTAACTAACTAACTTCCTAACTAAACTTCCTAATAACTACATGCTCAAAACTATTAAGAAAAATAGGCTTGGATAGAAGATTTAGAAGCCCAAAGAGCCCACCAACCAGGGCCCTATAATCTAGGCCAGAAAATACAAGGAAAAGTCCAATTGGAGTGATGTAGAGGAAGTAAATTTATGTCCATATTTGACATTGGAAATGAACAAAGCGGGTTGAACTATAAGAGAGAAGTTGTAGATCATTGTCTTAGCTTTCCAAAAGCTACCAAGATTGTCGAATTTGTAGGTCTGTAGCTCCAGATATGGCCTGCACAAGATAGCAACCTCATAATGAAATTAAGTCCAAAAATAAGCAAAGATTAGGAACTAACCCCAATTAAGTTCAACGACCCAAGACTCAACCAATGTGTAAATATTAACTAGAAAATAATGTAAAATATGTCCAACATAAGTCACTATTAAGTGCCTCAAAATGCTCTATCAAAATCCCCTTACTTGAACTTTTAAACTTCGAGCAAAATGAAGAAAATCTAAAGCAAAAGGAAATGAAGCAAATGAACTAAAGGAAGTACAAATAAAGTGCAACACCTTGTAATGAATTCTTAAGTTAATAAAAGGAATAAGAGTACAAGCATCTTAGAATCAAGGTACCTAACAATATATGACTTTACTTCTAACATTGAAAATGATGTCAAATGTGTCCAACTTAAGTCATTGTTAAGTGCTTCAAAAATGCTCTATCAAATACCATCAAATTAGGATGAGGGGGGTGATAAATGAAAAATGACTTTCAAGACCAAATTTGGTTTATATGAGTGGCTTGTCATGGCATTTGGCTTGACTAATGTCCCTAGTTGATACAAACTAGGGAGACCAAGAGGAATAGAGGGAGGACATGGAGCATCAAGCAATTAAAGCCCTTCAAGGACCCTTAACCCGAGGCAAATTGAAAAGACTAAAAGCTTGTCCATAAGAACATGAACCTTCTTAAAAGGCAAGGGGTGTCCAAACCAGGCTCATCTTTGTTCATGTATTGTGGATGTCCTTGTGTAGCTTAGGAATCTTGTAAATGTTCTATACGTAGCTTGTAATAAGTAGGAAGGCTTAAGCTGAGCCTTTGGATGCACTCAGCGTCTATGGGTGCGCTCTATGGACGATGACTTCCTTTGGATGATGAGAGACACTCTTTGAGGGATGGGCCTGTTAGATCATCTTCCTTTAGACAATGACTCCTCAAGACAACTTTGGACCTTGGAGGAAGCTTGGAGTTCATTGGACGCGTCTATTGGAGTGTTCTACTTAGGGACGTATAGCCAATAGGCAAGTCTCTACTAGAATACTCACGAGAGTTCTTTCATGAGTCATGGCCCAAGGCCTATTTAGGCCAATTCAAGTGCTTTCATGCCTATCAATTTATTTAATAAAATCATTATACAAGGCTCAACTATGTTCTATATAGTCATCCATTATAAGACATAACAATTTATTAAATAATTTCATCATACAAGGGCCAACTATATACTGTATATGACCATTCATGACAAGACATAACAATTTATTAAACAATTTCATCATCCAATAATTACTATCAAAATTTAAAAAAAAACACTTACTCAATGATAATAACGCGATTGGTTTGAGATGATGATAGAGCTATCAATACACCTGTAAAAAGAGGCATAACCAAGAAAACAGACATTAAAAATTTATCAAATAAATTTAAAAAACAAAATAGGGAAGAAAACCATCATGGAAACCAACAAAATGTAGAAGTGGTGATAGAAACCCAACCGACAAAGATAAAGATAATTTGCGTGACATTGGAGGTCCCACGACTAGGTCCCAAACCAAAATGTTGAAGCAATCCTTGTCGGGCCTGAGTTTGGGAATTAAGGAAAACTTAGAGTAAAGTGAGTCAGAAGCTGCACCAAAATGGGTCACTTTATTGCAAGTTGATGAAGAATGAAGCCCATTTTGAAGAACATAAATAAAGTCCAAAGTCATTATCATGTAATTTGGGCTAAGTAGTTAGTTAGGATCCGTTTACATATATTTTCATATAATAATTCTGGTAGCTAGTATAGTGGGGAGTTGTGGCGGTTGAGATCTTATATCGGGAATTATAGCAGTTGAGATTTTAGATTGATATTTTATAGTGGTTAAGATTTTATGCCAATTAAAATCTTAATGGGCTTTAACTTTTGGGCTACCTAACTAAGCCTATAAATAAGCTCTTGTAATCAATCAGAAGGCAGAATTTGGAATTTAATAAAATTTGTTTTCTCTTTGTGAGAACTTTTCCTTTGTTCTTAGTATTAAGAACTTTTTTTTATAGTGTTGGTTCTACTGGCAAGTCACGGTTAGGGTCACAGTTTCTCTTCATAACTTTGGTTCTACCGGCAGGTCGTGATTAGGGTCAAGTTCCCCCTTTCACCTGGTCACACTTTGATAACATTGGTTCTACCGAAGGTCACAGTTAGGGTCAAGTTCCCTTTCCACCTATTTTCAAGACGGTCCTTATCTAATCCATTAAGATCATAACATTTGGTATCAGAGCTTCGGCACTTGAAACCAGGTGTTCTCTTTCCCTTGCATCTTTATCGTTATTTTTAATTTTTTGTACAAAAAAATCGTATAAAAAAAATCATACCAAAAAAAAAACTCGTACCAAAAAGAAAATAAAAAAGGGGGCATCCTTGCTTCTTGCTAATTCTTACTCTCTAAAGTTATCATATCACCCCTATTGTTACTATTTCTACTGCTTAGCCTCATTCTTAAAAGTTCTTACTTAAGAGCTCCTAAGGAAAAGTTGAGTAGTAAAAGGCGAGAATAGCGAGACAAAAAAAGCCAAATTAAGTGATACATGAGTGACTACAACATAATTCGAGCGTAAACATGTGAGAGAGTGTTTGTGTGAGGATCTCTTTTCTTTCTAACTTTATTTTTTGCAGTATTTTAATCATGACTAGAGAAAAGGGCGAATGGGATGTTGATCTCAAATTAGTCATCAAGGCTTTTCAAGAACAATAGCTAGATTCATTAGAGGCTTAAAGAAGGAGATAACTGATGTGGTGGAGTTGCAACATTATATGGAGATAGAGGATTTTCTGCACAAAGCAATTCAAGTGGAGAGGCAAAAGAAGTCTAAAAGCTCTTCCAAATTTGCTTTATCTTCTAGATCTTCATGGAGATCAAATTGGAAGAACAATAAAGTGGTTACAAACCCTAAAGAAGATGTGAAGGCCAAATATTCAAATGCTCCTCCTAAAGGTAAAATTGACACTAATACATCCTATAGATCACATGATATCAAGTGTTTCAAGTGTCAAGGAGTTGGACATATTGCTTCTCAATGTCCAAATAAAAGAGCAATGAGTATGTTGGATAATGGAGAAATAGAAACTGAGAGCTCAAGTGATGATGAAATGCCACCATTGGAGGACTGTAGTGATGTGGAATTTACTGAACCTGTAAATGGAGATATTCTAGTCACTAGGCATGCTCTTAGCATAGAGCCTAAGGAAGATGGTGACATGAAGCAACATGAACATAATTTTCATACTAGGTGCCACATAAATGACGAGGTATGTAGCATGATTATTGATAGTGGAAGTTGCACCAATGTGGCTAGTACTATCATAGTGGAGAAAATAAATTTGCAAACTGCCAAACACACCAGGCCTTATAAGCTACAATGGCTTAGTAATATTGGAGAATTAAAGGTAGACAAGCAAGTTTTAGTGCCTCTTGCTATTGAGAATTACAAAAAGGAAGTACTGTGTGATTTGGTTCTTATGGAGGCAGGACATATACTTTTGGGCCACCCATGGCAACTCGACCGCAAGGTGACCTAGAAGGGGTATACCAATTATTTGTCTTTTATTTACAATGAGCTAAAAATTACTCTTACTCCATTGTTTCCAAAGCAAGTATGTGAAGACCAAATAAAAATGAGGAATGTAAGAGAGTGAGAGGAATCAAAAGAAAAAAAGATTGAATGAACAAAAGAAAAAGAAAACAAAAGAATGAGAAAAGCAAAAGAAAAGAAAGCTATTCAGAACAGAAAAAGCAAATGAGTTTCTTTGCAAGAGAGAGAAAATAAAATATGAGTGAAAATAAGCAAAAGAAAGAAAAACATGAAATTGAGTGCAGTGAAAAGGAAAGTAAGAAAATGAGTGCATTTGTAAAGACAAAAGAGGTTGAGAGTGCGTTATTAGCAAAAGAGAAACTACTTGTGTTTATTTCACTAACAAATTTTGTTCTTCTTTTCCTTGTGAAATTGAGTCTTTGTTATAGGAATTCACTGATGTTTTTCCAAATGAAGTGTCTCATGGATTACCTCCTTTAATAGGTATTGAGCATCAAATTAACCTCGTTCTTGGTTGTCCAATTCCAAATAGACCAGTCTATAGAACAAAATCCTGAGGAAACAAAGGAAATTCAAAAGTAAATGAATGAGTTGCTGCAAAAGGACTTTGTGAGGGAAAGTCTTAGTCCATGTTATGTTCCTTTTATCTTGGGTCCAAAGAAAGATGGAACATGGCACATGTGTGTTGACAATCGGGCCATCAATAAAATCACTGTAAAGTATAGATATCCTATTCCTAGATTAGATGTTATGCTTGACGAATTGTTTGGTTATTGTGCATTTACTAAAATTGATTTGAGTAGTGGATAGGATCAAATTCGTATGAAAGAAGGTAATGAATGGAGAATAGCTTTCAAAACAAAATATGGTTTATATGAGTGGTTAGTGGTGTCATTTGGCTTAAATAATGCTCCTAGCACCTTTATGAGGTTAATGAATCATGTTTTGCATTCTTTCATTGGAAAATTTTTAGTAGTCTATTTTGATGATATTTTGATTTATAGTAAGACTTTAGATAAACATGTTGAATATTTGCATGTTGTTCTTAATGTCTTGAGAAAAATAAATTGTATGGAAATCTCAAAAAGTGTTCATTTTGCCTTGAATATGTTGTGTTTTTAGGTTTTGTCGTAAGCTCAAAAGGGATAAGTGTGGATGAAGAAAAGGTAAAGGCAATTAGAGAATGACCTACACCTAAGAATGCAAATGAGGTAAGAGCTTTCGTGGTCTAGTAAGTTTTTATAGGAGGTTTGTGGAAAACTTTAGTTCTATTGCGGCACCTTTAAATGAGCTTATTAGAAAGGTTGTTGTGTTCACAGGAAACATTTTCCTACGATTTTAAATTCGCAGGAAAGTGTTTGGATTCTGCGGGAAAATTCACAAAAAAATTCGTTGAAAAATTAGCAAGAAAATTCTCAAGAAGATATGCAGGCAGGAGCATTTTTGCGAAAATTTTCGTAGGAAAATCCGCAGGAAAGAAGCATTTCCTACGAATATGTCTGTAGGAAAATTCGCAGGTTTATTTTTATTATGAGCATTTCCTGCGAAAATTTTCTTATGAAAATTTGCAGATATATTTCTTGGGAATTTTGTTATTCCTAAATAATTTTCTTGCACATTGTGATTATGCAGGAATTTTTGCATATTTTTTAATTAAAAATATAAAAAATTAATAATTTTTTTAATTTAATCAGTATTCATATAAATTAAATTTTATATGTTTTTAGTATTTAAAAATTTTATCAAATTTATAGAATATTAAAGACAATTGTTCATGTGATATTGCATTCAAAATCCCAGTATTAATAAATATACATCCACCCACATCGTAAATTTATGTTAATTGTTTTTTTATTTTGATAATAATTTCTTTAAACGTTGTATTAAACATTAGTTTATTATATTTCATCTCTTATTTTAGCTAGTTTTTAATTTTTTTTATTAACTAAAAATTTTGTTAGACCTATTTTAGTAAAAAAAAAATTTAAAAGCTTGTAATGTTTTTTAAAATGCTAACTTCTAGTTTTTTTATATTATTTCTCTTTTGTCCTAAAATATATATTAAAGAAAATAAAAGAGTAACTCTTTTAAAGTTTTTTTTTTTGAATAACTCTTGTATATATATATAAAAGTAATTATAGGACAATAAATTAAAATTTTCCTTTTTCTTCTAAGATGACACAAATTATATAATATTCTTTACAAGTTATTTGTGGTACAAAAGCATCCAAAATAGTGCATTATTTTCAAGTGCTTCATTTTTTTATAAACTCATAATAATGGTATCTTCCTTCATTGTTCAATATAAAATATAACATGATAATTTATACTATAATAATTGGGAGGACAATTTGTCATTTTTATACTAAACAAAGTTTAGATCTAAAAGAAAAGGAGCTCAAAACATAAAGAATCAACGATGATTTATAAATAAATACTATTCACTATCCAAAACTTTATTAATGATAATGTATATACAAATTTTTTTTTCTCCTGCTAATGTATAGAATAAGAGCCAATTGTTAGTCAAATTCCACTTGTAGATTATACAAAAATAACAATCAACCATACAAATAAAATGCATTAAGGCTACATACCTTTTTCAAAAAATAAAGTGAGGTATCAAACACCATCCTATTTGGTATGATCACTATCTTCATCATAATCTTCGTCTTCATTTTCATTACTATGTTGTGGAGATGAAGGTGGATGAGAAGAAGAGCCGCTAAGAAATCCCAAATATTGTATTAAAGTATGCATTTGTTTCCTATTCTCAGTTAACTCATGTCTTATTTCAAAGTTCTCTTGCTCTTGTCTTTGCAATGATTCATTTAATTTTTGAATTTGACTCCTCAAAGCATCAACATCCCCTAAACTAGTAGAAGACTTTGATGGTTGACTTGAAGACAAAATCATTGTTCTTCCTATGGATCCAAGTCCAAAGATCCTTTCTCTCTTCTTTCTAACTACATTTACCCATATATCAAAATCAGAAGGCACGTGATTTGTGGGCGATTGACTATCAGCTCCATCTTCTCCTAGTGCAAATGTTGAATTTTGAGAAGATAGTTTGAATTTTCTTTTTTCAAACTTCTCCTACATCATACAAATTTCAACTAGGAGAAAAATATTAGAGATACATAATAGAATGAATACCTACGTAGTATGCTCAAAGCTATTTGAATTTCATATAAAAAGAGGAATGATGGCAAAAATATAAGATGATGGTAGGTACTGTGGCAGCACTAGACATATGAAAATTTATGTAAGTAGATTTTGCATGAGGACCCACCCAACTTTGATCCTTTTTTCGATGCGTGCGAAAATAAAACTCACCTAATAATGGATCTATCCCCTTTTCCTCCTTTTGTAATTGATAAAAGAAGTTTTAATATAATTAATTTTGGAACATAAAATATAAAAAATAACAAAAATTAATAATATCATTCTCTTCCAATGAAAATGATGAGGAATTGATCCACTAGTGTGAAGAGATGCACCATCCATGACTCACAATTTCTTCTATTTGTTTCACACTTTTTCTTGAAACTTAAAGACTCCCAATGTGCCTTCAATTGTGCCCATACATTGTCTCCCATCCAAATTGGTTTTTTATTTAAATATTTTCAAACTTCTTGCATTAGTTGAGTCATTTTAGCTGCACCTCTTTTCTCAAAGTTACATCGCACCATGTCATTATATTGAGGTTGCCATGTAAATTTTGACTGCATTATTTGACAAGAAAAAAATATTAGTTAGACACATTTTCAAAAATATTATAAATACTAGAATCTTCTTAATTAAAGTTTGAAATTTAATTACTTTAAATATGTCAAACCATGAGTCTCTTTGATCCATTGATAACTTCTTCCATGATGGTTTTTCCTCTTCCAAGTTACTACGCATATGACGAAATTGTTCCAACCACTAACTTGTGTTGGACAAACCTATTGAAAACAAAAAGAAATGGATGAATAATAAAGAAAACAAATACTAAAATTCATATATGATAAGAAAATAAAATGACTCACCTATCACCTTCTGGAAATATCAAGATTTTGTGTCCACTGTTATTTTCACTAACATGACTAAATGAAGAAGATGGAACTTCATTGACCATTGGGTATTCATGCATATGAAGGACTTGAATAGGGATAGGTTGAGATTGGGTGGTCTGAGATGGAGGTGGAGGTTGAGATTGGGTGGTCCAAGGTGGAGGTGGAGGTTGACATTGGGTGGTTTGAGGTAAAGGTGGAGGTTGACATTGGGTGGTCTGAGGTGGAGGTGGAGGTGGAGGTGGAGGTCGAGATGGAGGTAGATGTTAAGATGGAGTGGGTCGAGGTCAAGGTTGAGGTTGAGATTGAGTAGATTGGGGTTGGGGTTGAGATTGGGTGAATTAGGGTTGAGTGACTTGGTTGGCATAAGTTTGAAGGCTAGATGATGGTATTATTAATGGTATATGAAATTGTGCATGCTTCTTTTTTTTCAACTTTTTAGTAGAATCTAACATTTACTTGTAGTAAATAACAACATCCAAAGCAATATAAGATAAAAAAAATAACAAATAACAAATAAGATAACAATGCACAATATGTATTTCAAGAATAATAACATCCAAAGTAAACAAATAATAAAAAAACAATTAATATTCTTCATCTTCATTATCATCAATGAAATCATCATCCTCTTCATTATCACTAATGAAATCATCATCCTCTTCCTCATCAACGAAAGCATCCTCTTCCTTATCTTCATCATTCATGAAATCATCCTATTTTTCAAGTTCATCATCAATGAAATCATTTTCTCCATCATTTACTTGCAAATCAACCTCTTCGCCATCAATCTCATCATCTCGTAGGTGTTCCATTAGGTCGTCCTCAATTGTTGCATTGACTTGTGATTCATGCATTTGATAAGCAACTTCTAGAGTATGTCTATCATCAACAACTCCCCTTGCCTTTGTCTTGATAACTATCAACCAACCAACCTTATCCTTTTGTCGCCCAGGATAAGGAGAATAATAAACTTGAATTGCAGCTTTTGGAAAATAAAAGGATCAAATTTTCCATATTTCCTCCCTTTTCCTACTTCTACAATCTTATATTTCTTGTGCATCCTCATCCCATGATTTGAAGGATCAAACCAATTGTAAGAAAACAAAACTAACTTTTTTGGTGCTTGACTTGGCCATTCTAACTCTAGAATCTCTACAAGGACACCATTATAATCATTTGAGGCTTCATCATGTCCAATTCCACTAACATACCCCACTATTATATGTTGTTTTTCCTTCACCCCAAGCTATTGTATGAAATTTGTATCCATTCACAAAATAAATTGGATACGACTTTGCTAGTCTTAAAGGACCCCTTGTCAAGTCATACAAGTTTAGACTTTGTAACCTAAGTTGGTGATTGATAAGGCTCATTTAATTCGTCTTAATGGGCATCAAATAACTAAAGCTAACTATAGTATAGTCAACCCTAGGTCATTCTTCTCAAGGACACAGTGTGTTCGATGTGTGTTTCAATGTGGAGTAAACGAAGCGAAAGTTAAGTGCTGACTCGTTTCGGCACTGGCCGAGTTGCTCTCGGCAGAAACTGAGCCGAGATGATCTCGGTAGAGATCTATCCGACTTGGTCTCAGTTGAGTGTAGACAGATGCTACAGAGATGGACTATCTTTGTCTTGGACTGAAAAGCAATAAACAGGGGGGAATTGAGATGCAAGTAAAGCAGAAAATAAACTAAAGCTATGAATGTAGTGAACATATACTACACTACTGGTTTCACTATTATTATTATTATGATATAACTGTGTTCATGTTCAGTTCTGTTAGTCCAAGTCCAGTCCAATTTCCGCACTCCAGTTCTCAGTCCATATCAGAGCTGATTTTAGGTTCTCGATTAACAATTGTTAAATTATTACCTACTGAATTAGTTAAACCAGTTCCAATTGGCTTAGCTTAACATTGTTCACAATTCAATTGCAATCGCGAATTAAATCATGAATTAAAGGAGAGGAAGAGAACGGAGATAAGAAATGCAGAATGAAATTGATTAATAGAAAATAGAGTACAAACACAGTGGTCTGAATTCAGGTGGATCCATCTTCCACGACGATCGCCAAGGTTGATGGTGGTGGTTCACCTTTCGTAGACTGAGCGCTAAGGATCAGATTCACCAGAGTGTGTTGGGAATACCAATCAGTCCCCTCTGACAAACTTCGACTTCCCAGTCTCAGACCTGCATTTCCTCGATCGAGAGCAACACCAATGACAGCACCGCGCACTACCGAAAACGGAGAAAAATGAGAGCGAAGAAATGGATATAACGAGAGTGTATTAAGACTGAATTCAAAGACCCCTAAAAAGTGCAGAGCTCCCCCTATATATACACGAGCTGTGACTTGCTACGCCTAATAATTCCTAACATAATTACAACATGAATTGCCTATTCTATCCTTGCGTGACTTGCATTGCAAGTCTCTCTAGAAGTGACGTGGCAGTTGAGCTGGAGTTGAGGTGGTCCTGAGCTGGATAGTTGACGTGGATAGCATCTTTGGGCTACTCCTTATTGGACTACACCTACTTGGGCTGCTGGTCCGTGAAGTCTGGCCTGATCTGGTTTGGTCGAGATGGAGTCGGTATTGGCTGAGACGACTTCATCTCGGCTGAGTCTTCTCATGATGGACCCGAGAACATCTCGATTGAACCTGCAAGAAAAGAAGAGTTAGCTAAGGTCCTCGAATTAGCACAAATTTGTATTTTCTCTATTTTTGGGTCCATAATATGAATCTCAGCTAACACTCCATTCTTAAGCACAAGATAGACTTGTAAACATCCTTCTTAGGTCCATAAAAGATGCATCATTTGTGACTCATCAGACCCTCCACACTTAACATTTTGCACTCCTGGGCAAAATAAAATGAATTACATAAGGGAGATTTTTCAAGGTAGAAAAGAATTTTTCAATTGGCTTCCTTCAGTTTAATAGAGATAGAGTCGGCACTCATTCACCCTGGGATCAAGATACTCAAACAGTTTGAAAATTACTTCTTCCGTGCTCTAGGAAAATTCATGACTTGCAGACAAGAGAAGGTAACCAAGAGTGACAGAGCTCTCATTTAGGCAAATAACTCCCTCATTTCTCACGTGTTTGGGTTTGTATTTACACTCAACATTCATGGAACTGATATTGCCATACTTTGACAAAGCTCTCTTTTTACACCTGCAAAAACACACACAGTTTATGATCACTAGGACTTCTTTTTCGGCTTATAGTGAGGCTGGGGTCACGGGTAGAATAAAATATAGAAACTGGCTTCAAGACCCATGAGGAAGAGAGGAGCAATGGGGAGTAAGCTTCATCAGCATGAGGGATAGCCCAAGATGCTGTGGTTTCCTCCCTTTGTTGCTGTCAGCTCACTTCTTTCCCTTTTTCTTATCTCTTTTTTTTCTGATATTCATGTAGCTTTGCTGTTTACTTTCTTTGTTTGATCTAGCCTAGATTTTTCAACTACTGCTTCCACTTTTTCTTTTTCTTTCTTTCACTCGCTTCTTTTCTTTCTTTGTATTTTCGAGCCTTTAGAGGATGCTGAACAGATTCTGCTTTCTGGAATCCCCCACACTTGATTATGACTTACTCCCAAAACAATTCCCAAGCTCCTCTGCTTCCTGAGGGTGAGGTTAAATCATGGTTTTTCTGGCTTTGGCTTGTAATGAGCTGTAAGAAAGAATGGTTGAATTAGGCTTAAAGGGGTAAACAAGGGACAACATATTTTTTTGGGTAGGCTTTACTTGGCTCGGGGCTCATAAGAAATATGGCCTAGATCATGTCATTCCTGCATGTGAAAACAATTGTATCCAGAGAGTCAAGGCAAAATGCTGAATACACAATTACTCATGAATGCAAAAATCTCACAAGAACAAGGAGAATGGCAAGATGCAAGCCATAAATATTTACAAAGGCTCAAAATCTCACACGGGTTATTTTGCTTTGTCACAAAAGGTTTTCCTTTTCAGTTTTTCAGTCAATCACTGTCTAAAGCACAAAAGTTTCATTCCCTTCAACCTAGAGAAATCTCTTGCCAGAGTTGCAAAATTATTTCCTATTGTCTTTTTCAAACTTTCAGAAGTCAATTCAAGATCCTTTTCAAAACACTTTCTTTTTTCTTTTCCTTTTTTTTTGACAATCCAATTTTGGAATTCAGCTAGGAGAAAATCAACATAAAACGAAATGACAGAATTGAAATCCTGCCAAGCTGTAGTCACTCTAGATCCGGCAAAGATGGCACAGAGCCAGAATGGATTCGGCTTGGACAGCTTTTATTGAAAACAAAGGAAAATGATTGAAATAAATTCGACAGGAAAACAAAACAATTAAAACAAAACAAAACAATTAAAGCAAGACAGAAGAATTCCATATAGGAATATAAAACATGGTGTTCAAAATGCAGCAAGCTTTAGATGACTGCAACAGTATCCCCCCCCCCCCCACACTTAAAATCTGCATTGTCCTCAATGCGAGGCAGGGTCGTCGGGTGGAGCTGGTTCCATCAACGAGATAATCTCCATGTCATGAGTAATTGGTGTTGGACCTTCGTGGAATGGCTTGATCTGATGCCCATTGACTTGGAAGGTGTTGCTGCTATGTTCACCTTGTAGTTGTACTGCACCATTGGGAAATATGTTAGTGATGACAAAAGGTCCCTCCCATTTGGAACGAAGCTTACCTGTTATGAGCTTGAGTCTTGAATTGAACAATAGGACTTTTTGGCCAACATGAAAATCTTTCGTCAAGATCTTCTGGTCATGAAAATTCTTGACTTTCTGTTTGTATATCCTGGAGTTTTCGTATGCTTCCAAGCGGAGTTCGTCAAGTTCTTGCAATTGAAATTTTCGTTGCTCACCCGCTTGGTCGTAGGCCAAATTGCACTACTTGACAACCCAGTAAGCTTTGTGCTCAAGTTCCACAGGAAGATGACAGGTCTTACCGAAGACAATCCGGTAGGGGGACATCCCTAACGGCGTTCAGTATGCGGTTATGTGTTCCCAAAGAGCGTCCTCGAGGAGTCGGCTCCAGTCCTTCCTACTAGGGTTGGTCATCTTTTGCAGTATTTTCTTGATTTCCCTGTTAAATACTTTTGCTTGGCCATTTGTCTGGGGGTGGTAAGCTGTAGCAATTCTGTGTGCGATCCCATATTTCTGAAGAAGAGAGGCCATGACTCTGTTACAGAAGTGACTGCCTTGGTCACTTATGAGCGCCTTTGGCACACCGAACCTGCAAAAAATATTAGACTTCAGGAAGTCCACAACCACTCTTGAGTCATTGGTTCTGGTGGCAATGGCCTCTACCCATCTCGATACATAATCTACACCCAGCAGAATGTATGAGTAACCATTGGAGACTGGAAATGGCCCCATGAAATCTATTCCCCAGACATCGAAAATTTCACAGAACTGGATGAGTTGTTGGGGCATTTCATGCCTTCGACTCATGGCCACTCCTGCTTTTTGGCATTTCTCGCAGGTGGAGACGAATTCATGTGCGTCCCTAAAGATAGTTGGCTAGTAAAGGCCACAGTCTAGCACTTTCCTGGCAGTCCGAGTTGATCCATAATGGCTGCCTCCAGGTGTTGAGTGGCAGAACTGGAGGACCGAGTTGGTCTCGACATCAGGAATGCACCTACGGATGACCTTATCACTGCACAGTCTCCAAAGGTAGGGATCATCCCAAATGTAGTACTTGGCATCGCTTCGGATTTTTTCCTTATAGGCTCGCGACGCCTCTGGTGGAAGATGAGATGTTGCCACGTAGTTACAGATGTTGGCAAACCATGGTGTAGCCGTTTGGATGTGCAATAGCTGCTCGTCAGGGAATTCATCTCGGATAGGCATCAGTTTGCTTCCTTTTTCAATTTTGCTTAGATGATCTTCTACAGAATTCTCAGCACCATTCTTATCTCTGATTTCTAAATCGAATTCTTGGAGAAGAAGCATCCACCTGATCAGTCTCGGCTTAGCGTCAGGCTTCTTCAACAAGTATCTCAAAGCAGCATGGTCAAAGAACACAATTATCTTGGAACCGAGAAGGTAGGAGCAAAATTTGTCTAAGGCAAACACAATTGCCAAAAGCTCCTTCTCAATTGTTGTGTAGTTTCGCTGGGTCGGATCCATAGTTCTGGATGCATAGGCAATCATGTGCACTGGTTGGCCGACTCTAGTTCTCTGGCCGAGAACAACTCCTAATGCCGAGTTGGATGCATCACACATTAATTCAAATGGTAGGTCCCAGTTCGGTGGTTGCAAAATAGGGGCGGATGTGAGTCTGCTCTTCAGCTCCTGAAATGCTTCAATACAAGGCTGATCAAAGTTGAATTTCTCATCCTTCTGTAGCAATTTGGATAGAGGCAAGGCTAGTGTGCTGAAGTTATTGATGAATCTTCTATAGAAGCCTGCATGTCCAAAAAATGAGCAAACTTCCCACACAAAAGCGGGGTTTGGAAGGGAGGTGATAATGTCTATCTTGGCTCTATCTACCTCAATGCCTCTGTTGGAGACCAGATGTCCCAACACTATTCCCTCGGTCACCATGAAATGACATTTTTCAAAATTGAGTACAAGATTTGTGTCTATACATCTCTTCAACACCTTAGATAGGTTACTCAAGCATGCTTCGAATGAGTCAGCGTACATCGTGAAGTCATCCATGAATACTTCCATGCAGTCTTGTAGCAAATCTGAGAAGATACTCATCATGCAACGTTGAAATGTACTCAGAGCATTGTAGAGGCCAAATGGCATGCGTGTGTACGCAAAGGTACCAAATGGGCAGGTGAAGGTCGTTTTGTGCTGGTCTTCGGGTGCGATGTGTATTTGCATGTAGCTTAAAAATCCATGCAAAAAACAGTAATGGGATTTCCCTGCTAATTTTTCGAGCATTTGGTCAATGATCCTTGCGAGTTGCCAGGTTTAATCTTCTGTAGTCGATGCAGACTCACCAGCCATTTTGAATCCTTGTTGGTACCAGCTTATCTTGCTGGTTTTTTATAACAGTCATCTCGGACTTCTTTGGCACCACTTGCACAGGGCTCACCCATTTGCTGTCCAAAATGGGGTAGATGATCCTTGTAGCAAGGAGTTTGGTGACCTCCTATTTAACCACGTCCAAGAGTGTTGGATTCAGTCTTCTTTGCTGCTGCCTAATGGGCTTGATTTCCTCCTCCATCAAGATTCTATGCATGTAGATGGAGGGGTTTATGCTAGGAAGGTCTGCTAGCTTCAACCCATTGCCTGCTTATGTTGCCTTAGGACATCTAGCAATTTGTCTTCTTGCTCCTGGAGGAGGTTGTTGGCAATGATGACTGGGAGTTGCTGTTCCTTGTCCAGATAGGCATACTTCAGGTGATTCGACAATGGTTTCAGTTCCATGGGTGGTGGTAGTAATGGAGATTCTTCAGTTACTGAACTTGGATCCGTCTGGCCGACTTGATCTTGACTCAGCACCAGGTGTGCCGACATGATTTCGGACCTTGGCTCGGATCCGGATGGAACATTAATTTCTGTCCCAACTTGAGTTTGGTCTTCTTTGGCCGAGACGGTCTTGGCAAGCGTGTCGGCCTTGCTATTTGACTCTTCGACCGAGTTGAATTTTATTTCTTCCTTGACTCGGCTTTCTTTGTCCAACTCGATCTCGGCCGTGAAAAGGGTCGCTAATTGTGCAATGGAAGACTTTTCAGCGTCGGCGACTTTAATTTCTGCATCGTTTGTACACGCTGAGTGTTCTTGGTTGTA
Source organism: Mucuna pruriens (assembly GCA_025330945.1). Taxonomy (NCBI): domain Eukaryota; kingdom Viridiplantae; phylum Streptophyta; class Magnoliopsida; order Fabales; family Fabaceae; genus Mucuna; species Mucuna pruriens. The sequence continues at coordinate 100,125 of JAENHJ010000002.1, read as the reverse complement.
GACTTGGTCTAGTAATTTAGACAATTCCACTTCAAAGGCCAAGTCAGCAATATCGCTATGATTGGCCTCAGAGTTGGGAAGGTCTTGTACTTCCTCATGGTCGGCCTCTTCATCTGTGACTCCTAGGCAGCTGCTTTCATCAGCGTTCTCAGCAAACTTCTCAATGTCTTAACTGCTGCTATTTAGTTGAAGGTATTCTTCAACTATCTCGTCGAGTAAATCAATGCCAAAGAGGGAGTGGTCTTCGGTTGGGTGCTTCATAGCTTCGAAAATATTAAATTGCACCACAGTATCACCGAATTCCATCGAAAGCATCCCTACATGCACATCAATCTTTGTTCTGGCTGTCATCAAGAAAGGTCTCCCCAGAATGAAGGTGGATTCCTTCCCGGATGTTTCGTCCTCCATGTCTAGCACATAAAAATCAACTGGAAATATTAGCTCGTTGACTTAGACGAGAACATCCTCGAGAACTCCCAGGGGTTGGACACTACTCCTGTTTGCCAGTTGAATGATCATCCCTGTGGGTTCTAAGTCACCAAAATTCAGGGACCTGTAGATTGATGTGGGCATGACATTGATTGAGGCTCCCAGGTCCAACATGGCATCGACAAAAGTGCATTCGCCGATGGTGCATGGGACAGAAAAGATTCCACGGTCTCTGCATTTCTTTGGCAAAATTGAAGCACCTGCAGTGATTTCTTCATTTCTCGTCAGGGCCGACACCACACCTCCAATTTCCTTGCTCTCTTTTATTTTTCTCCTTTTATGTATGCACAATTCCTTGAGGAATTTTGCGTATTTAGGGACTTGTTTAATAGCGTCAAGGAGTGGAATATTGATTTCCACCTTTTGGAACATCTTCAACAATTCTTCATCTGACTCTGGCTTCCTTGCCGAAGTGATACGAGATGGAAATGGTAATGGGGCAGTTTCCTATGGCCGAGACTACAAGTCGGCATTTGGCTCGGAGTCGACTTCAGCTGATCTCGGCAACTGCTGCAATGTAGTTTGAGGTAATTCTTTTCCACTTCGAAGAGTGACTACACTGGCGTTTCCTCTCGGATTTGGAATGGTTTGAGATGGAAGGTTGCTGGATCCTACCGACTGCAATTGACTCACAGTATTAGCTAGCTGTCCAACCTGCATATTACTAGAGCTTACAAATTGTTGGAACTCCAGGTTGCTGGTTGCAAGTTGCTTCATTAGGTCTTCCAAAGATGGGGAGTTGCCTTGGGTAGGCACTCTCTGCTGTTGTTGTTGTTGTTGGAAAGGTGGTGCTTGATATTGCGGAGTCGGTTGTTGATAACCTGCTTGCCTCTGATAGGTATTCGGTGTGGGTCTGAATTGTTGAGCTGGATATAGCCTCTGATTCGGTTCTGGCCGAAATGGCTGTCTCCGATGTTGTTGGCTATCAAATGGCCGATTCTGATACGGCTGTTTCCCGTACTAAAATCCACCTATGGCTCCAACGTTTTCTGTTTGGTCCGACTCGGTTTCTTGAAGAGTGGTGGTAAGGTAGTGTTGTGGTGGCGGTGTGGGTAAGGTTGTAATGGTATTGATGGGAATGGTGGTGGGTATGGCGGACATGCAAGTAGACAAACTTCATTATGCTAACCTCTCAAGGTTAGTTGACCAATCATGCATCTTGTCTGACCTTAAACTATTAAGGACAAAATTGTAAAGATTTACAAGTTAAAATGAACAACACCTCAAATGTGGTGATTGTAACAATGTCAATGAACTTGAGGTTGGAACAATGACACTAGAAGAAAAAGTCTAGGCCACTCTTCCCCTTAGCCTAAACTAGGAGGCTTTTTCTTGTACATAAAAAAGTTTCACATAATTAAGGAGTCAAGGCCATGAGTAGTTATAAATACCTTCCTTCTTTAATCCACTAAAATATTTTTTAAAAACAAAGCCCACATCAGGTAAAGTGAACAATACTTTAAATACAATAACCCTAACAATATCAACAAACTTAAAGTTAAAACCCAACTTAATACCATATTCAAGAAAAATATCACCAAAGAGTATGATTTAAGTAATACACGCCACATTTTAAGTCCAAAATTTGTAAATAAAATATTAAAATTTGTAATCTATTCTTGGGTTAAGTATATAATATAAAATGTATAGGGTTTAACATCATAAAAAAAATTACCAAAAATGTATAATTAATTCAATAAAGACTATAAAAATGAAAAATAATTTACAACTCCTAAATCGTATAACAATAAAATTTGATATACTTGTAGATAAAAAAGAATATCATGTCATTTATGAAATATCATATCTATAAAGAATTAAATTTTATCTAATGATGAGAAATCAAATAAATTTATAAACCGATCACTACTTTACTAATTAACCATTTTTTCATAATATAAATCCCAAATTGTTGAAATACTTTCATAGGTACTAGCCGACATAGGGACTTGCTAATATTTTCTGATTTACTGATATACTCTTTTTTCTAAAAAAATATATTAAGTAAAATTTAAAAAATAATAATACCCACTAATATATTAATAATTATAATAAAATTTATTAAACTTTCTAGAAAAATTAAGTAAAAATATGTCAACACTAATTACACTACTACATATATAATTTTTAGTAAAATTTTATTGTAATAATTCTATTAGTAACATTTAAATTTTTTTTAATAATATTAATAGATATAAAATATTTCTAATGATATTCTGTAGTATAATTTTAATATAATATTTATTAAAATTTTATTAAAATGAGTAGATAGCATCTTTTTATATTTCTGTAACATTTTTTAAATGTTATAAAAAAATTTAGATAAATAGATAGTAGTGTTACATTAATAAGTTGTAACTAAAATTTATTAACGTGCTCTCAAACATATTACATGTTCATATACTACTTATTCTTGTCTCAGGAATGGATACTGTTTCGTTCTACAAGAACCAGATGGTCTCCCGTTTGTCTTTTTGTTCCCCCTTTTTATAGGAAGCTAAGCCTTTCTCTTTTTGGCGTTAATCCCCACAAAGCTTGCTCTGACAGCCTTGAGAGGAGTGATATACGTCCCATCAGCTATATTTTCTTTGTTCTTTTTGTCCTCAAAAGGACGTCCGTCCGGTCGGACGGGATGCACAGACGGTTCGTTTGGTCGAACTGGCCGGACGGTACACTACTAAAATAATATTGGCATTACATTATTATTATTATTATAAGCTTTGCAAATTGAAAAATAGTGTGCAGATAAAAATCAAAGTTACATGGGTGAACTGAAATCATGAAAATAAATGCTGTGTTCTTAATATTATCTTCTTCTGGGCTTGTGGTTCATGTTATGTGTTCAGTATATTGAGACAAATCGTCCACATCTGTCTCAACAGTGTCAACGTTCAACGAAATCAACCCTCCAACATCACAATTAAGGATTATATGGTTGTTAGGTTTCCCCTAAATGGCCAAGAAAGAAAGAGTCAATGCAATCAGCACATTGGTTAAAAGATTAAGCAATGCCATTGGATATTAAAAATGAATTAGCATTTGGCAGACATTGCAATGAAATTCAAATATTTGAAATAAAAAGATTTTATTCGAAAAGATAAATGATTAAAATGAGAGTGGTCCTAGCGGTTGATTGATTAGTGATATCAGGCTGTAGGGGACACATTTGGCTATGTAATAATTCTAATATTATAAAACTGGGACCAGAAAATGAAACCAAATTGATATTGATAACGATTAATATAAACAAATATATAGAAAATATAAAATTATACAATGTGAGTAGTTCACCAAAATTAAAAAATTATAGTAAGAATAGTTTTTCTCCAAATTGATGAAATTAAAATTAATAGTTATCGCAACTGACGACAATTAATTACAAGATTCATTGAACACAGACGTAGAGCTTAATAAATTTACATTTTAATAACTTTAATCAATAAAAAAGTTAAATTTTATCTCTTTCAACATTGTATTTTACGCTCAAGTGAATTTGTACAAAGTTTTGTATCTAACTGGTCAAAATTTCTAATTCTCACTTATCACTTATGGATAAAATGAATGGAAAAGCTTATGTAAACTTCTTTGAATTTGTGGAAGTTTTCCTTCCATTAGACTTTTTTCCGCATCATTCCTTTCCCCTTAATTTTACCTAAAAAAATATATTTTATATTGTAAATTTCCATTAAGTTAGCAAAGTAAACCAAAATTTATATAACTAAAAATATTAATATTTTAATAAATAATATATTATTTAAAATATAAATAAATTTGGAATGGGCTAATTCAGCCCAGTGGCTAATGTTCAAATCTTTGCTAGAAGATGTCCCATATTTGGATTTGATTCCTCTAAAACACGAGAGAATTACCCTTAGACAAAATGTAATAATAGTCATTAATTAAAATTTTAATGGTTAAGATGGTAATTAATTTTAGGTTTTGTTATATATAATCTTAGTTTTATCATCATTCACAATAAAATATTTACATACTCTTTCGATAACCAGCAGTGAGTTTCCATTTCTAAAGTACTAAGTCCAGTTCCACTGGGACAATAATCACTTATTGATGTATATATATTTCTAAGACGTTGAGATAAGTATTTAAACTTCAATAAAAAAAAAGGAGATTAAAATCTCATATCCACTTTAGTTTGACTTATTGAAGAAATTTAGTTTTTGTTTTTTAGTACATGTATAGATATGATGTTTTATTTCTCAATTTTTAAATTTTATTATGTACCTGTATGCATGATTTATCATAAAATAAATTTCTTGAAATCAAGGAAAATCTAATGCAGACAAATTTTCGTTGTCTCATGGAATAAGCCATGACGTTACATTGAAGATCTAAATTAATCCATTTGTATTTCGAATTATTGTAATGTAAAAAAAAATAATTAATGCATGACCATTATAATTTGTAAAATTATTCAGTTGTCCAGGAATTGGTGATTGTGTGATGAAGTTGCCATCCAAATTATTTTAATGTTACGTCTTGAGATCATTTTTTCTTAAATATCATTCATCAGGAACTCCACAAGAAATGACTTAATTACATTTTTTTCTCTCCTTAATTTTGTATAAGGGTAATTTTGATTTTTATAATTTTAAGGGTTCAATTTTAGTTAACATATTTAAAAAATAACAATTTTAGTATCATAATTTTAATGTTTAATTTTAGTCTCTTTATTTTAAAAAGATAATAATTTTAGTTTCTATATTTAAAAATAACAATTTTATTTATATATTAAATAACTTAATTTATAAAAAATTAAATAATTAATATCACATCAAATATTTATATATTATATATAGTTCAATTTAAAAAACAATTGACAAAGTTTATTATGTCATCATATCTTAAAAATTAAATAATAAATTAACTGTATCACTAAAATTATTAATTTTTGAAATATGAGAGCAAAACCGCCCAATTAAAACTGCCTAATTACTGCTCTTTATAGACAAAACTAAGAGGATCTACAATTAAGCCAGTAGAAAGTTTTTTTCATCTTCTCCGTATCATGGCCAACAATCTTGTCACTGTCTTTACCAGAGAAAAATGCTTTTTAGCGACCGACATTAGCGACCGATTTCCACCGTGGCTAAATAGAGACAGAATTAGCGACAGAAAAGGATTTTTTTTAAAAAAACGTAGCGACCGATTTAGCGACCGATTTAGCGACCAAAAATATTAAAAAAATAAAAATATATATATATATTAGAGACGGAAAAGCGACCGAAATTCAGAAAAATAAAAAAATAAAAAAATAAAAAATACACTAACGACCGATTTAGCGACCAAATATAAAAAATAAAAAAACAAAAGAAATTATTAGCGACGGAATTAGCTACCGAACTGTTTAAAAATTTAAAAATAAAAAAACTTAGCGACCGATTTAGCAACGGATAATAAAAAAATAAAAATAAGTATTAGCAATGGAATTAGCGACCGAAGTTTAAAAAAATTAAAATAAAAAGGTACATTAGCCACCGATTTAGCGACCGAAAAAAAAAATAAAAAATAAATAATTATTTATTAGCGACGGAATTAGCGACCGAAAATACCAAAAACAAAAATAAATTAGCGACCGAACTTTAAAAATAAAAATAAATAAAAAACACGTTTATTAGCGACGGAATTTGAAAATTAAAAAATAAATAAATAAATAAAATTAGCGACCGATTTAAAAAAAATAACAAAAAATGTATTAGCCACGGAATTAGCGACCGAAAATTAAACGAAAAAAATAAAAAAATCAGTCACAGAAAATAGTGACCGATTTTCAAATTTTCGAAATTTTTTTTTTCTCTCTTTTTCCTTCTCTCTCCCTTATTTAAACACTCCTCCTCTCCTTCCCATTACTCCCTCCTCTCCTTCTCCGTCACCACCACCACCGCCACCACCGCCACCACCGTCGCCGCCACATGCTTCCTATCCCTTCCTTTCTCTACTCTTCTCTATTCTCCACCCACCTCTCTTCTTCCACAACCACCACCACCACCTTCTTTCCACTACTCCCTTTCCTCTCCTTTCTCCCACTCTTATTCTTCCTCCCTCCCCCCTTCCCTAACCACCAACAATCAACCACCACCACCACCTTCCTTCCATTCCTTTCTCTCATCCCTTCCCTTCCCTCCCTTTCATCTCCCTCTCTTTTTCCCCCCTTCCCTAACCACCAACAATCTACCACTACTATCTAACTATTTAAAAAAAAAAATAGCGACCGATTTAACGACGGAATTATTTAAAATAAAAAATCAAATAGCCGCCGAATTAGCCACTGAATTATTTAAAAAATATAAAAATAGCGACCGACTTAGCGATGGAACTTTTAATAGATAAATAATTAAAAAAAAAAAAAAGTCCCTGGATTTTTTTAATAATATAAAATAGCCACCGATTTAGCGACCGAATTTTTAATATAGTTAGCCACCGATTTTGTTTCGGTCGCAAAATGTTTAGCGACTTGGCTTTTCGCAACGGAATAAAAGCGGTCTCTAATTCCGTCGCTAAACCATTTTGCAACCAAAATATTACATTTGCGACGGAATTTACACCTTTAGCGACCGATTATTTCGGTCGCTAAAAATGAATTTTTTTGTAATGATAACGAATCTGTGCAAACTATTGTCAATCCATTAACCCTTAAAGGTTGTACATGATCATAACGAGAATTTTGGTATTGGATATGAATTTGTTATTACTTTATTACTTTATAGTGTATTTTTTTTTTAGCAAAAGAACCCAAAATGATGTAAATTTTAGAAATATATACTATTCATGTATTAATGTAAATTAATTATTAGTTGAATTAAATATATGACAAAATATACTATCTGCTTATCGTGTACACCGTCACATTATTTTAAATGTTATTTTATTTTGAAAGAAACTTCAATTATTGACCAAAGTTATATTATATTATATTAATTTTTTTATAAAATTTTAGGATTTCTTAAAAATATTTATAAATATCCGCTTATTCGAGGAGTTTATAAATGAAATCGACATGAGAAACAGCTGTGCGGGCGAGATTTTGTGCAGATTTTTAATTGGTAACAATTTTTTACTTTAATTCTAATGTACTCGATTTTTGTATAAAAATTTTATGCTTGTATTTAATGAGTTTAATGTCCATGTAAATATACTGTAAAACAGTTTTATGTTGTAATTAATCATAAATTAAATTAAATCACGGTTAATATGCCTTCTTATATACCTATTATAAAAAGTAAAAAAAACGCAACATGTATAATAAATTGCCATTGAGCGAAATGTAATTGCATCCTCCATTCTCTCCAATTTAATATACTTTTTCTGTATCCTATCTTTTGGTTATAAGCAAAAATAAAAACAATTCACATTATAAAAAAAATTAGTTAGAATATCATTTAATTGTATCAATCTCATTTTAAAAATAATTGTTTTAAATTATTTTTCATCAAAATTTGATGTCAAAAATGAAAAATGATGATTAAAATAAAATCTCAATGAAGTAAAAAAAATCTTTTAGAAATAATTTCATTAAATAAGATTAATTAAAAGTTGTTTATATTTGTGATAAACATATATAATTTTTTTTACTTATAATTAAAACTAGACAAAGTATATCCAAACATGGTATTATGCTGTACAAATGGTTTAAAAGAAGATCATTAAACAACAAAAACTAATTAAAAATAGTATGACAAAAATTCAGTTTTTTTTTTAATTTGATAAATCATTAGATAATTTTTTATTAATTATATTTTCTCTCTCTTTTCTTCTTACGCTCATTACTACAACTCCTATCTTCCACCACCACCATTATTACTGTCCCTATGGTCACCGGTATTGCAACAACCACATACATAAATTCTATTCAGATAATTAATATTAAAAATAGTATTATAATAAATTTTACATAATTTTAATTTTAGTATCCATCGTCTACCCAATAATGTAGAATATAAAAATTTATTCTATAAATTAAGTATTTCTCTTGTGTTATCTCCATACCTTAATGTATCAAACATACCTTGTTAAAATGCAATCAAATAAAGAAAATGATTCCTTTACATGTCTCCTTCCTTGACCCTCTATTAAAAGAATAGTATGTTGGATCATAATATATATGCATCGAAAATGATCCAAGAATTTTGATGATGATAAATATTATAAAGAGTGATGATTAATGATTAACAATGTTCTTAGTTTTCAGAAGAACAACAAGTAATCATTGCAAGAATTTGGTACACATCCATTGAAAATAAACTTATTTTTTGAATAAATTTACTCTGTACGTGCAAAGAAGATTATACTGTCCAATAAGAAACCTTGTCCAATAACAACAAGACAACATCCAATAAAGGATGTACCCACCTAAAGCGTAAAAATTGTTTTACTATAGTGTTTATCTTATCTTTTGTTTTTTATCATATACGTTATATCTATAAGCTTATAATCGTTTTCAACATTGACAAAAAAGACTACGCCTAAAATTCTATTGTATCAAGTCAAGTCTGATAGAAGAAAGTTCTAATAATGACTCCATGTATTAGGAACCAAAAAGAACAAATATCCCTTATTAGACGAAGTGAGCATGGGCAAAAGTAGAGAAAAACAACTTTCTCTAACACACTTTTTCTTTGTCTTCAAAAAATAAAAAAGAGTCTTTGCAAACAACATCAAAAAGTACATCTTTGGCATTTAATGTTGAACTTACCACTTCTCATGCAAAAGAATGTTCATTTCATACTCGCCTATATATCTGGGATGATAAAGACTTGAAATAGAATAAGTAGAAAACTAGAAATAACAAGAAAAAGAAAAACACTCTTTGGATGATACTTTGTTTTCATTGTAAACATTATCTTGGAACCGAGAAGGTAGGAACGAAATTTGTCTAGGGCAAACACAATTGCCAAAAGCTCCTTCTCAGTTGTTGTGTAGTTTTTTTAGGCTGGATCCATAGTTCTGGATGCATAGGCAATCACGTGCACTGGTTGGCCGACTCTAGCTCTCTGGCCGAGAACAACTCCTAATGTCGAGTTGGATGCATCACACATTAATTCAAATGGTAGGTCCCAGTTTGGTGCTTGCAAAATAGGGGTAGATGTGAGTCTGCTCTTCAGCTCCTGAAATGCTTCAATACAAGGCTGGTCAAAGTTGAATTCCACATCCTTCTGTAGCAGTTTGGACAGAGGCAAGGCTAGTGTACTAAAGTGCTTGATAAATCTTCTGTAGAAGCCTGCGTGCCCTAAAAATGAGCGAACTTCCCGCACAGAAGCGGGGTTTGGAAGGGAGGTGATGATGTCTATCTTGGCTTTGTCTACCTCGATGCCTCGATTGGATACCAAATGTCCCAACACTATTCCCTCGGTCACCATGAAATGACATTTTTCAAAATTGAGCACAAGATTCGTGTCTATACAACTCTTCAACAACTTAGATAGGTTACTTAGGCATGCTTCGAATGAGTCAGCATACACCGTGAAGTCATCCATGAATACCTCCATGTAGTCTTGTAGCAAGTCTAAGAAAATACTCATTATGCAACGTTGAAATGTACTCGGAGCATTGTAGAGGCCAAATGGCATGCGTGTGTACGCAAAGGTACCAAATGGACAAGTGAAGGTCGTTTTGTGATGGTCTTCAGGTGCAATATGGATTTGCATATAGCCTGAGAATTCGTCCAGAAAACAATAATGGGATTTCCTTGCTAGTTTTTCTAGCATTTGGTCAATGAAAGGCAGGGGGAAGTGATCCTTGCGAGTCGCCAGGTTTAATCTTCTGTAGTCAATGTAGACTCCCCAACTATTCTGAATCCTTGTTGGTACCAGCCCATCTTGCTGGTTTTTCATAACGGTCATCCCGGACTTCTTTGGCACCACTTGCACAAGGCTCACCCATTGGCTATCCGAAATGGGGTATATGATCCCTGCCGCAAGGAGTTTGGTGACTACCTTTTTAACCACTTCCAGAAGTGTTGGATTCAGTCTTCTTTGCTGCTGCCTTATGGGCTTGATGTCCTCCTCCATTAATATTCTATGCATGCAGATGGAGGGGTTTATGCCAGGAAGGTCTGCTAGCTTCCACCCTATTGCCTTCTTATGTTGCTTGAGGACCTCCAACAACTTGTCTTCTTGCTCCTGGTGGAGATTGTTGGCAATGATAATTGGGAGTTCCTGTTCCCTGTCCAGGTAGGCATACTTCAGGTGGCTCAACAATGTTTTCAGTTCTGTAGGTGGTAGCAGTAATGGAGATTTTTCAGTTACTGAGCTTGGACCCGTCTGGCCGACTTGATCTTGACTCGGCACCAGGTGTGCCGACATGATTTCGGCCCTTGGCTCGGATTCGGATGGAACATTAATTTTTATCCCAACCTGAGTCTGGTCTTCTTTGGCCGAGATGGTCTTGGCAAGCGTGTTGGCCTTGTAATTTGACTCTTCGGCCGAGTTGACTTTTATTTCTTCCTTGACTCGACTTTCTCTAGCCGACTCAATCTTAGCCGTGAAAATTGTCGCTAATTGTGCAATGGAAGACATTTCACCGTCGGCGACTTCGATTTCTGCATCATGTGTATACTTTGAGTGTTCTTGGTTGCAGACTTGGTCTAGTAATTCAGACAATTCCACTTCAAAGGCCAAGTCAGCAATATCACTATGATTGTCCTCAAAGTTGGGAAGGTCTTGTACTTCCTCATGGTCGGCCTCTTCATCTGTGACTCCTAGGCAGCTGCTTTCATCAGCGTTCTCAGCAAACTTCTCAATGTCGTCACTGCTGCTTTTTAGTTGAAGGTATTCTTCAACTATCTCATCAAGTAAATCAATGCCAAAGAGTTAGTGGTCTTCGGTTGGGTGCTTCATAGCTTCAAAAATATTAAATTGCACCAAGGTATCACCGAGTTCCATCAAGAGCATCCCTGCATGCACATCAATCTTTGTTCTGGCTATCATCAAGAAAGGTCTTCCCAGAATTAAGGTGGATTCCTTCCCGGATGTTTCGTCCTCCATGTCTAACACATAAAAATCAGTAGGAAATATTAGTTCGTTGACTTGGACGAGAACATCCTCGAGAACTCCCAAGGGTTGGACAATACTCCTGTTTGCAAGTTGAATGGTCATCCCTGTGGGTTCTAAGTCACCAAAATTCAGGGACCTGAAGATTGATGCGGGCATGACATTGATTGAGGCTCCAAGGTCCAATATGGCATCGGCAAAAGTGCATTCGCCGATGGTGCATGGGACAGAAAAGATTCCAGGGTCTCTGCATTTCTTTGGCAAAGTTGGTGCACTTGCAGTGATTGCTTCATTTTTCGTCAGGACCGACACCACACCTCCAATTTCCTTGCTCCATTTTATTTTCCTCCTTTTTTGTACGTACAATTCCTTGAGGAATTTTGCGTACTTAGGGACTTGTTTAATAGCGTCAAGGAGTGGGATATTGATTTCCACCTTTCGGAACATTTTCAACAATTCTTCATCTGACTCTGGCTTCCTTGCCGAAATGGTCCGAGATGGAAATGGAAATGGGACAATTGTCTCTGGCCGAGACTACAAGTCGGCATTTGGCTCGAAGTCGGCTTCAGCTGATCTCGGCAACTACTGTAGTGTAGGTTGAGGTAATTCTTTTCCACTTCGAAGAGTGACTACACTGGCGTTTCCTCTCGGATTTGGAATGGTTTGAGATGGGAGGTTGCTGGATTCTACCGACTGGAATTGACTCACAGTATTAGCAAGCTGTCCAATCTGCGTTTTGAGGTCTTGAACGGTGGCGGTCATGTTCTGCTGGAATTACATATTACTGGAGCTCACAGCTTGTTGGAACTCCAGGTTTCTTGTTGCAAGCTGCTTCATCAGTTCTTCCAGAGATGGGGAGTTGCCTTGGGTAGGCACTCTCTACTGTTGCTGTTGCTGTTGGAAAGGTGGTGCTTGATATTACGGAGTTGGCTGTTGATAACCTACTTGCCTCTAATAGGTATTTGGTATGGGTCCGAATTGTTGAGCTGCATATGGCCCCTGATTTGGTCCTGGCCGAAATGGCTGTCTCCCATGTTGCTAGCTATCAAATGGCTGATTCTGATACGGCTGCTTCCCGTACTAAAATCCACCTATGGCTCCAACGTTCTCTGGTTGGTCCGACTCGGTTTCTTGAAGAGTGGGGCACATATCAATGGGGTGCTCCACGGAAGTACATATGCCACATACCTTCGCTGCCACGGCTGGTTGGTGTTGTCCAACTGCAAGTTGTCTCACTAATGATGTCAATTCGGTCAGTTGATTCTCTAGTCTCTGTTTGGAAGCTGCACCGATTTCATTCACCATCCGAGTTTGACTTAGTCCTCTGATCCCAAACTGCTGTGTATTGCTTGCCATATTGGAGATCAGATGCCTTGCTGCTGCTGGCGTTTTATCCATCAGGGCTCCACCACTGGCTGCATCTATCATGTTTCTGTCAATCATTAATAGTCCCTCATAGAAATATTGGATCAGCAACTGCTCGCTGATCTAATGGTGCAGATAGGTGGCACAGAGTTTGTTGAACCTTTCCCAATACTCGTTCAATGTTTCTCCTGCATGCTGCCTTATCCCACATATCTCCTTTCTAATGGACGCAGTTCGAGATGCTGGAAAGAACTTTTCCAGGAATGTGCGTTTCATGTCTCCTCAAGTGTTGAAAAGTATTGGCTGAAGATACAGCCAATCCTTCGCTGCCCCATCCAGGGAGAATGGGAATGCCTTCATTTTGATGTAGTCCTCCGATATCCCCTGCGGTCTCATTGTGGAGCAAACCACCTGGAATTCTTTTAGATGCTTGTGGGGGTCTTCTCCTGCAAGACCATGAAATTTGGGCAATAGGTGTATAAGACCAGACTTCAATTCATATGTTTGAGCTGACTCCAACTGTGGGTATTGGATACACCAAGGTTGATACACCACGTCTGGAGTGGCCAATTCCTTCAATGTTCTGTCATTATTCTCCATATGTTCTGACTCTACAAAAATGTTAGAACTAGCAACAAATGTGTTAGAAGAAGACAGGTTAGAATTATGGCAAAATCTGAACTACTACTATTATTTACTACAATGTTTCTTATTTTTTGCAGTTTACGTAAAGTTAATTCTATCTATGGGTCAAAAGCATACAATGGGTCAGTACTACTCCTAGTCATGCATTGTACACATTATGTAGAAAAATCAGATTTGAAACAGTACTTACAATAGTAAACTACAACTATCAGTCAACTACCTAATGGAACTACAAGAATGGAATGTAGAAAGAATGCAATGCAAAAAGAATGTAAGTCAACTATGAGATGCGGATGTGAATGCAAAACAGAATGCTAACACTATGTATTGTAGAAATAAATGTTTTATTGCTTTTGTGTGTTTGTTTTTTTTTTTTTTTGCAGTGAGTTCACGCAGAAAAATTAACAAACACTCAATATGCTTCTTATTTAGGATCAAAATCTAGAAGTCAGGCACAGACAAATTCAAAAGACTTAATAGACACTCTACAGACTCTGGATTCGACTTCACTTATCTTGGCACACTAAAACACAAAAGACTTGTATCCCCGGCAACGGCACCAATTTGATAAGCTCTGTTTTAGTCGTCTTAACAGGCATCAAATAACTAAAGCTAACTATAGTATAGTCAACCCTTGGTCGATTTTTCTCAAGGACACAGTGTGTTCAATTGTGATTCAGAGCGAATTGAAATGACGTAGAATCTGAGATGTAGAATATTGAATCGTCTCGGCAGGAACTAAGCCGAGATGATCTCGGCTGAGATCTCTATGGTTTGGTTTTGGCTGAGTGCAAACAGATGCTCCAGAGACGGACTATCTCTGTCACGGGCTGAAAAGCAGTAATTGAGGGAGGGAGGTTAGAGTGCAAGTAAAATAGAAATAAACTAGACTATGAATGCAATGAACATATACTAATGGTTTTACTATTATTATTATTTTATAACTGTGTTCATGTTCAATTCTATCAGTCCAAGTCCAGTCCAATTTCCACATTCCAGTTCGTAGTCCATATCAGCCTAGGGAAGTCTTATGGCAATCGCCAAAGGTTCGTCCATTGCCATACCGAGGAATTACGCAATCACTACCTCATCAGTTGGCAGGGATTAAGTTCAGAGCTGATTTTAGGTTCTCGATTAACAATCGTTAAATGATTACCTACTGAATTAGTTAAACCAGTTCCAATCGGCTTAGTTTAACATTGCTCACAATTCAATTGCAATTGCAGATTAAATCATGAGGTGAAGGAGAGGAAGGAAACGGAGATGAGAAATGCAGAATGAAAATGATTAATAGAAAACAGAGCACAAACACAGTGGTCTGAATTCAGATGAATCCATCTTCCACTACGATCGCCATGGTCGATGGTGGTGGTTCACCTCTGATAGCCTGAGCGTTGAGGATCAGATTCACCAGAGTGTGTTGGAAATCCCAATCAGTCCCCTCTGACAAACTTCGGCTTCCCAGTCTCAGGCCTGCATTTCCTCGATCGAGAGAAACACCAATGCAGCACCGTGCACCACCGTAAGCGGAGAGAAACGAGAGCGAAGAAATGGATATAATGAGGGTGTATTAAGAATGAATTCAAAGACCCCTAAAAAGTGCACAACCCCTCCTACATATACACGAGCTGTGACCTACTACTCCTAATGATTCCTAACAGAATTACAAAATGAATTGTCTATTCTACCCTTGCATAATCTTGCGCTACAAGCTTCTCCAGAAGTGACGTGGCAGTTGAGCTGGAGCTGCGGTGGCCTCTAAGCTGGATAGCTAACGTGGATAACATCGTTGAGCCACTCCTTATTAGATTGCACCTACTTGGGCTGCTGGGCCGTGAAGCCTGGCCTGATCTGGTTTGGCCGAGATGGAGTTGGTCTTGGCCGAGACGACTTCATCTCGGCTGAGTTTTCTTATGATGGACCTTAGAACATCTCGGCTGATCCTGCAAGAATAGAAGAGTTAGCTAAGAACCTTGAATTAGCACAGAATTGTATTTTCTCTATTTTTAGGTCCATAATATGAATCTCAGCTAACATTCAATTCTTAAGCACAAGATAGTCTTGAAAACATCCTTCTTAGGACCATAAAAGATGCATAATCTATGACTCATTAGTGCACACATAACTCCTTAAGGAATTTTGCGTACTTGGGGATCTGCTTTATGGCATCCAGGAATGGGATATTAACCTCCACCTTCTGGAACATCTTTAGCAACTCTTCATCAGATTCGGGCTTCCTTGTTGAGAGTATCCGACTTGGAAAAGGGACTGGGACGGGACTAGCCTGCTGTGGTGGTTGTGAGTTGGCATCCGATTTTGACTCGGTGCTGGCGGATCTCGGTTTCTGCTGCGGTGCTACTTGTAATTGTTTACCGCTTCTCAATGATACTACGCTCGCATTCCCTCTTGGATTTGGAATTGGTTGCAAAGGAAGGTTCCCAGATCCGGCTGACTATAACTGACTTACTGAATTGGCTAGTTGGCCCACTTGCGTCTTGAGATCTTGAACAATGGCACTCATATTTTGCTGGAATTGCAAGTTACTGGAGCTCAAGGTCTGTTGGAACTCTTGGTTGCTTGCTGCTAACTACTTCATGAAATCATCCAAAGATGGTAAGTCACCTAGTGGTGGCGTCTTCTACTACTGCTGTTGTTGGAACGGTGGCACCTGGTATCTTGGATTCGGTTGTTGATAATTGCCTTGGCTCTAAGGCATGCTCCGATTTGAACTGGATCCTTAAGCTGCATACGGTCCTTGATTTGGATTCAACTGGTATGGTGGTCGTCCGAATTGTTGGCCTTCAAAGGGCCGATTTGCATACGGCTGCTTCCTGTACTAGTAGCCTCCTATTGATCCAACACTTTCTGGATGGTCTGGCTCAGTTTCTTGCAATGTGGGGCACATGTCAGTAAGGTGCTCCACTGAAGTACATATACCACATACTTTTACTACTACAATGGGTTGGTGTTGGCCGATGACAAGCTGTCTCACTAATGATGTCAGCTCGGTCAACTGATTTTCCAATCTCGGATTGTCAATCATACTGACTTCATTCACCATTCTGGGTGCTATAGTTCCTCTAGTTCCAAACTGCTGCATGTTGCTGGCCATGTTTGAGATCAGATGTCGTGCTACTGCCGGCGTCTTGTCCATCAATGCTCCTCCACTTGTAGCATCAATCATACTTTGGTCCATCATCATCAAACCTTCATAAAAGTATTGAATCAGCAATTGCTCGCTGATCTGGTGGTGTGGACATGTGGCACAAAGCTTGTTGAACCTCTCCCAGTATTCATGCAATGTCTCGCTAGAGTGTTGCCTGATCCCACAAATCTCCTTCCTTATGGTCGTTGTTTTGGACACCAGGAAGAATTTCTCTAGGAACATGAACTTCATATCCCCCCAGGTATTAAAGAGAACCAATTGCAGATACAGCCAATCTTTTGAAACTCCATCCAGGGAGAATGGAAACGCTTTCATTTTAATATGGTCTTCCAGTATCCCCTGTGACCTCATCATGGAACAAACCACGTGGAACTCCTTTAAGTGCTTGTGAGGATCTTCACCTGCAAGACCATGAAAATTAGGCAATAAATGAATTAGACTGGACTTTAATTCATAACTTTGAGCTAGTTCCAGTGGTGGGCATGGAATGCACCATGGTTGATACACCACGTTTTGTGTGGCCAACTCCTTTAGAGTTCTATCATTGTTCTCCATTGATCCTACCTCTTGATGCTCAAAAGAAATAGATTCCTCAATAGTAAAATTACTATTCTTAGAATTCCAAACATAATCAAAACTACTGCTATTAGGTGTTATAGAAGTATGCCTAACTTTTCTTAAATGATGCAAAGTTCTCTCTATCTCAGGATCAAAAACATGCAATGGCTTAGAACTACTTCTAGTCATGCATCATTAGTTTATGCAAAAAAAAGTGCAAAACAAAATGCAGAATAGAATGCAGAAAACCAAAATGTAGCAAAGATAAGGTGCAGTAAAAGAATATACTCGGTATACCAGACGACTCAGACAAAAGACAAACCTTATAACTCAAAAACAAACATAGCATTCCATAGACTCGGAATTCGGCTTAAACTCAGTTTTGGCACACAAAGACACAAAAGAACTTGTGTCCCCGACAACGACGCCAATTTGATAAGCGGTTTTTTTAGTCGTCTTACACGCCTCAAATAAATACTAAAGCTAACTATAGTATAGCTAACCCTAGGTCGATTCTTTCAAGGACACAATGTGCTTAAATATCGCTAAGTGTGAAAATCATAGTTAATGCAGAAAGCGTCAAGTGCAGAATGCCGATTCGCTCTCGGCTAAGACTGGTCTGATTTGGTCACGGTAGAGATGAATCCGACACGTTCTCGGCTAAGCATAGACTTGGACTGACTTGGTTTCGGATGGATGCGACGGAGTCGGACTGACTCGGTTTCGGATGGACACGACGGAGTCGGACTGACTCAGTCTCGGACTTAAGAAAGTAGTAAAGAGGGGGGGTTGTGTTTAAGAGCAAAAAGTAAACTAAGTGTAGAAAATAAACTAAACTATGCTAAACTAATCTATACTACTGTACCAATTCGGAAATCAACACACAAAAGGTTTCCATTCTTACCCATAATCATACTCCAAATCAACCTTAGATTCTTACAACAATCACCGAACATTTGTCCATTGCCATACCGAGGATTTACACAATCGCTACCTCATCAGTTGGCAAGGAGTATGTACTTGGTTGATTTTAGGTTCTCTACCTAATAAGATTATTAAACCAGTTCTAATCAGCCCTAGTCAAATGTGATCTACTCTAACAATGTGCAATCGCGACAAAGAAAGAGTAGATTGAAGCACAGGAATTATAACTAAGAAATAGAATTGCAAACCAGTTATGTCATTGAAAGTAGAATCGAATACAAGGTGAGAAATTCAGAAGTTCCAAAGAATCCGCCTTCCACGACGATCGCCTTGGAAGGACGGCAGTGGTGCACCAGTGATGGCCAGACGTTAAGGTTTCCGTCCAATGGAGTGTGTTGGATATACCAAGCGATCACCTCCGACGGCTTCCAGCTTCCCAAATCCTGGTCCTGTACCTCCTCGATCGAGAGAGACACCTTACTAAAGCTTCATGTACCACCATGCTAGCTTGGAGTGTTTGTAGCTATTGACGACACTAGGTCTAGATTCTGCTGAAATTCCACATCGAAGACGTGGCCTGGTGTGCTTTATTTATACACGCTGGTTAAATCTAAATCTAATCCCACAGAATCGTTGATTCCTTGATTACCATAGATTTCTTGCTCGGTTACCTGAATTACATATTTCTTGATCCTAACAGATTACAAATTTGAATTACAGATTTCTCAATCCTAGGAGATTACAGATTCCTCAATCCTAGGAGATTACAAATTCCTTTATTTTAGCGTAATCATATCTACATTACTGATTCCTTAATTCTAGGATAATCAAATCTGCATTATAGATTCTCCAATTTCAGCATAATCCTATCTACGTTCTTTTCGGAGTAATTTTTGCCACTAAAGTCTTCTTGGGCTAAGATGCTCCTTTGGGCCGAGATGCTCTCGGCTTCTACTTTGCTGAGATCCTCTCAGCTTCTACTTGGTTGAGATGGTCTCGGCTTCTACTTGGCTGAGATGCTCTCGACTTCTACTTGGCTGAGATGCTCTCAACTTCTACTTGTCCGAGATGCTCCTTTGGGCTAAGATGCTCTCAGCTTCTACTTGGCCGAGATTCTCCCGGCTTTCATGCCTACAAAACAAGTCCAATCTTTTGTTAATTAAAATCTTTATTTTAGCACACATTTATATTTTTCCTATTTCTAGGCCCATAATTCGAATCTTAACTCAGACAAGACTCTTAATCGCTAAACAATCTTAATAATACCCATCTTAAGCCCTTATGAGGTGTATAAAATATGACTTATCACTCAGCCGAGTCTGTATCGGACCCGTCTCTACCGAGAGCGAGTCGGCATTCTACACTCTTAGTGTTTTTTGTATGACTTATATATTCTGCATTAGTTACAACTAAATACACTGCGTCCTTGAGAAGAATGACCTAGGGTTGACTATACTATAGTTAGCTTTAATTTTATTTGATAAAAGCCACTACAACAATGATAAGCTCGTTTTTAGTCGTTTCAACGTGCATTAAATAAACTAAAGTTAACTATTGCATAGTCAACCCTAGGTCGAATTCTCTCAAGGACACAATGCGCTCGTTTATGACTTTGTGTGAAAACTAAGTAATGCAGATCACAAGTTTAGAATGTAGACTCAATCTCGGCTAGATGCCGAGTTGTTCTCGATAGAGACTGGTCCGATATGGACTCGGCAGAGCCTTATCCAACACGATCTCGGCTAAGAGCTAACAGATGCAACAAAGTTGGCCTAACTCGATTTCGAACTAAAATGCAGGAAACATGGGGTTTGGTGTGTAGGTTGAGCAAAACAGTAATTAAACTGAGAATGTAAATGCAACTAAGCTAGACTACTTCTACTGCTACTACTTTGTTCATGCTAAGTCTCAACAATCAAGTCAATTCTGATTCGTTCACTCAAGATTACGTTCGTATCAACCTTAGGTTTCCTTATGACGATCTCCAAACATTCGTCCATTACCATACCGAGGATTTACACAATCGCTACCTCATCAGTTGGTAGGGATTAAGTTTATAGTTGATTTTAGGTTCTCTAATCAATTACCTATTGAATTCGTCAAATCGGTTCTGATCAACCTAGTTCAACATTTTTTCATGTTACTATATGCAATCGCGACACAACAAATGAATTAAAATGCTGGAGTCGTAAACACGAGATAGGAATCAGAAACTACCGATATTATTGAGGAGAAAATACCAAACACAGGTGTGAATTCAATGAATACATCTTCTACAACGATCGGCATGGTCGAATGGCGATGGTTCACCTTTGTTAGCCAAAACACTGAGGATCAGGTCCACCAGAGTGTGATGGCAAGCCAAACGGTCCCCTCTGACAACCTTCGACCTCCCAGTCCTTGACCTGCGCTTCCTCGATCAAGAGAAACACCAATGAAAAACCATGCACCACCATGGAGATAGAGGATGTGTGTGAGGAAATGTAATGTAAAGTGTATGGAATTAAATCTGAATTCAACAACCCTTAAACATGCCTAACTCTTCCTATATATACATGAGTTGGACCTTGCTAAACACACTAGCTAACAAATCCTAACGGAATTACAGATTGCCTTTCCTATTCTACCCTTGCGTAACTAGCACTACAAGCTTCTCCAAGGTGACATGGTAGTTGAGCTCGCTTTGGAGCTGAGCTGGTCGCCTAGGTTGGATTATTGATTGGGCTGCTCCAAGTGGCTGCTGGACTTGTAAAGTCGGCCGGTCTTGTGGTGAGTTGGTCTGGCCGAGATGGCTCACCTGGGCTGAGACTCTTCTTGTTGCGCCGAGATCATTTGGAATTATCCTACAAAGAGGGATGAATCTTTTATTAGCTAAGACCTGCAAATTAGCACAAATTTATACTTTCCCCATTTCTATGTCCATAATATGAATCTTAGTTAAGACTTAATTCTTAAGCACCAATTGATCTCTAAAACACTCATCTTTAGTCCCTGTAAGATGTACAAAATATGACTCATCGGACCCTCACACTTACACTTTTGCACTCCTGGGCAAAATCAAAGTTCATTCACAAGGGAGATTTTAAAAGAGAAAAAGAACTTTCAATAAGTTTCTCAAGCTTTAGATAAAACAGAGTCAGCATTCATTCACCTCAGGAATTAAGATATTCAAGCAATCTGCGAAAACTACTTTCTCCACACCCAAGGCAATTAAGTGACCTACAAACATCAAAGGACAATCGAGAGTGACAAAATTCTCTCTTATGAAATATTTTCTCAACCTCTCAAGTGTTTGGGTTTGTATGTACACTCAACATCCCATGCAACTGGTATTACCAAACCTTGATTGGCCTCTCTTTCCACACCTTCAAAAACACATGCAGTCATAATCGAAAGGTCTTCATTCTCGACTTGTATCGTGGCTTGGGTTAAAAGGTGGAGGGGTTTATCCCTGGAAGGTCAGATAATTTCCACCCATTTTCCTTCTTATGTTTCCTTAGGATGCTCAACAATTTATCTTCATGCTCCCGGTGGAGATTACTAGCAATGATGATTGGAAATTGTTGTTCAGCACCCAAATAGGCATATTTAAAATGACTTGGCAATGACTTCAATTCCATGGGTGGTGGCGGAGATGAAGAATTGTCATTAGATTCCTTCGGATCCAGCTGGCCGACCTGAGTTGCACTCGACACCAGGTGTACCGACATGATCTTGGCCTTTGGCTGTTGTGGCCGACTCCTTTTGGCCGAGATATAATCGGCTCTTGTCAGGTTGGAGTTGGACTCGGCTCTTTGTTTTGCACTAAGGTCGAATCTAGATGGAATGCGGTTCTTGCCTTGATTGTTCGAGATAGACTCAGCTCTTGCTTGCTTCTGGTCTTCTTTAGTTGAGATGGTCTCGACTTGCACATGCACATGCGAGTCGGTTTTGACACTTGTCTTTTTGGTCGAGATAACTTCGGTCCTCTCTTGGTTTCGGCCTTCTTTGGCTGGCTCGTACTCAGTTGTGAACATTGTTGCCACTTATGTTGGGAATAGCTTTTTGGTCTCAACAACTTGAACATCTGCCTTATTTACACACTCTGGGTTCTCATACTTGCACACTTGGTCTAATAATTTGATCCACTCGGCTTTATGACTCAAGTCGACAAGATTAATATTATCATCCTTGGAGTCGGAAAGATTGTGTACTTCCCAAACTTCATCGTACTCGACTTCTTCTATGAGGGACCCTAAGCAATCAATTGAATTAGTATCTTTAGCAAAATTTGAAATACTTTCATTGTTGCTATCTAGTTGAAGACACTCCTCAACTAGTTCATCCATCAAATCTATGCCAAAGAGTGAATGGTCTTCGGTGGGGTGCTTCATGGCTTCGAAAATATTAAACTGCACCAAAGTATCACCAAATTTCATCAAGAGCGTGTCTTGACATGCATGTCAATCTTTGTTTTTTTTTTGTTTTTTTTAGTAGTGAAACTCCCACAGCAAAATTTAACACCATCCATTCAGTTATTCTAAGAGCTGAAATAGAGACGACTTACCACCACTCCTTTCATTTAGGCATTGATAAGATCATCTTTAGTCGTCTAACGTGTATCAAATAAACTAAAGCTAACTCCAGTATAGTCAACCCTAGGTCGAATTTTCTCAAGGACATAGTGTGCTCAATTGTGACTTTATGTGCAAACTGAAGTAATGCAGAATCTAAGTGTAGAGTGTTGACTCGTCTCGGTACTGGCCGAGATGCCTTCGGCATAGATTGGGACGAGATGATCTCGGTAGAGACTTCTCGACTCGGCTCGGCTGAATGCGGACTGACGCAACAAACTTAGAAAGCAGTAAACAATAAGGTTTTGAATGCGAGTAAAGAGAAAGAGAAGGTAAAATGCACCATGGATGCAGAGAAAACACGCTGCTATCACGAATATTACTACTATTATTATTAGGATATAACTGTGTTCATGTTCAGTTCCATTAATCCAAGTCCAGTCCAATTTCTTCACCTCTGTTCTCAGTCCATATCAGCCTTGAGAATTCTTATGACAATCGCCAAAGGTTCGTCCACTTCCATACCGAGGAATTATGCAATCGCTACCTCATCAGTTGGTAGGGATTAAGTTCAAGCTGATTTTAGGTTCTCAATTAGGTTCTCTAGTTGATTACCAATTGTATTAGTCAAACCAGTTCCGATCGACTTAGCTTAACATCGTTCATCTTCTAAATGCAATTGCAATTCAAATCGTGAATTATAAAAGAGGAATGCAACCAGAGATCAGAAGTCAGAAAGTACTTATATTATTGAAAACAGAATACAAACACAGGGCCTGGATTCGATGATTCCATCTTTCATGACGATCACCATAGTCGACGATGATGGTTCACCTCCGCCAGCTAGGACGCTGAGGATCCAGTCCACCAAAGTGCGTTGGTACTCCAATCGGTCCCCTCTGGTAACCTTTAGCTTCTCAATTCCTATTCTGCACTTCCTCAATCGAGAGAAACACCATTGACAGCATCGTGCACCATCGTGAGTATAGGAGATGAGAGCGAGAGAGTGAAGATAATGAAAGCGGGAAAATATGAATGCGAAGGACCCCTAAAAATGTGTATGACTCCTCCTATATACAATAGCGTGTGGAATACGAAGCCTAATAGAATTACAAAGTGAATTTCCTATTCTACCCTTGCTTGACTTGCGCTACAAGCATCTCCAGGAATGATGTGGCAGCTGAGCTAGAGCTGAGGTGGCCGCTGTGTTGGATTGCTGGCGTGGCTGATGCAATTGGGCCGCTCCTTATTGGGTTGCGCTTTAGTGGGCTGCTGGAATTTGGGCCTGGCTGAGATGACTCCTGGCCGAGGTGGAATCAACTTAGTCCTACAGAAGAAGGGAGGAAGACTATTTATTAGCTAAGATCTTCAATTTAACACATATTTGTATTTTCTCTAATTTTAGGTCCTTAATGTGAATCTCAGCTAACAATTATTCCTTAAGCACAAAACAATCCTATAACACTCTTCTTAGGTCCATAAAAGATGTATAGTTTGTAACTCATCAGACCCCTACACTTAACCTTTTGCACTCCTGGACAAAATCAAATGAAATCAACAAGGGAGATTCTTAAAGTTAAGAAAGAATTTTTCAAATTGACTTCCTTAAGTTCAATTGAGACGAAGTCGGTACTCATTCACCCTGAGATTAAGATTACTCAAACAATCTGGAAACTACTTCTCCTGAGCTTCAGGTGAATTCATGACCTGCAAACAGCAAAAGGTAGCCTGGAGTGATAGAGCTCTCGCTTAGGCATGTATTCTCTCAGTCTCTTAGTGTTTGGGTTTGTATTTATACTCAACATTGCATGAGACTAGCACTCCTTTACTTTGACAAGGCTCTCCTCCTATACCTGCAAAAACACGAGTAGTCATGATCACTAGGACTTCCTTTTCGCTTGTAACAAGGCTAGGGGCACGGGTAGGATAAAATATGGAAAGTGGTGTTAGAACCCGTGGGGTAGAGAGGAGCAATGGGGAGTAAGATTCATCACCGTGAGGGGCAGCCCAGGATGTCGTGATCTCCTTCCTTTCTTCCACTCTTGTCTACTCACTTCCTTCACTTTTCTCAATTTTTTTTCTTTTCTAGTATTCACGCAGCTTTGCTATTAATTATTTGTTTTCAGCTTTGGATTCTTAGCTGCTTTTCTACTTTTCTCTTTTTCTTTCATTTGCTTACTTCTTTCTTTTCTTTTCGAGCCTTTAGAAGATTCTGGACTGATTCTACTTCCTGGAACTTGCCCCACACTTTGATGATGACTTACTCCCAAAACAGTTCCAAGGCTCCTTTGCTCCCTATGGGTGAGATTAAATCATGGTTTTTCTGGCCTTAGCTTGTAATGAGCTGTTAAGAAGAATGGTTGATTAGGCTCAAGGAGGTGAACAAGGGGTAAAAATTGATTTTCCAGGTAGGCTTTATTTGGCTCAGGGCTCATAAGTAACATGGCCTAGAACATGTCATTCCTGCATGTGAAAATAGTTGTATCCAGAGGGTCAAGGCAAAATGCAGAATACATAGTTAATCATGAGTGCAAAAAAAATCACACCAGAAAGAGAGAATGGCAAGATGCAAGCCATCAATATTTACAAGAACTCAAATTCTCACACGGGTTATTTTTCCCTATCACAAAAGGTTTTCCTTTCTAGCTTTCAATCAATCACTGCCTAGAAACACAAAAGTTTCATTCCCTTCAAGCAAGAGCCATCACTTTTCAGAGTTGAACAATTACTTCCTATTGTCTCATCAAACTTCCAAAAGTCAATTTAAGATTCGTTCCAAAACATTTTTTTTTCGACAATCCAATTCTAGGATCCTGTTAGTAGGAAAAAAAGGCAGAAAACAAAAGACAATTAAAACCCTGTCTGGCTAAAGTCACTCCGAATTTGGCCGAGATGGCATTAAAGCTGGGAAGGACTCGGTTCAGACAACTTTTATTGAAAATCAGGAAAGAAGAGAAAATGACTCAAGAGAGAATTGAAACAAGGATAGAACTAAGGAAACAAAATCAAAATAGAAATTCAAACAGAGATTTAAACAATATTAAAATTGAGCCAGAATGAACAGTATGAACAATATCAGAGCAACTGGATTCAGTCCACAACGGTCCCCCCTACACTTGTTTTGCGCATTGTCCTTAATGCCTGATATGATTGAGAGGGCTGACAGGGTAGGCTTAGGTTATGCTATTGATGATGAGCGTTTTTACAGTCGTTTTACGCGCTTATCAAATTACTAAAGCTAACTATAGTATAGTCAACCCTAGGTCATTCTTCTCAAGGACACAGTGTGCTCAATTGTGATTTAGTGTCAAGTTAAACAATGCAGAATCTGAGATGTGAAGTGTTGACTCTCCTCGGTTGTAGCCGAGTCATACTCGGCAGAGACTAAACAGAGATGGTCTCGGCAGAGACTATCCGGCTTGGTCTCGGCTGAGTGCAGACAGACGCTACAGAGGGGGACTACCTCTGTCTCAACCAGAAAACAGTAAGGAAAACAGTAAACGGGGGGTTTTGAATGCAGGTAAGCAGAAAATAAACTAAGACTATGAATGCAGTGAATGTATACTACTGTTACTACTTATCTATTATTATTATATAACTGTATTCAGATTCAGTTCCATTAATTAAGTCCAGTCCAGGTTCCAATCTCCAGTTCATAGTCCATATCAGCCTTGGGTAGTCATATGGCAATCGCCAAAGGTTCGTCCATTGTCATACCGAGGATTTATGTAATCGCTACCTCATCAGTTGACAGGGATTAAGTTCAGAGCTGATTTTAGGTTCTCATTCAACAATCGTTAAGTGATTACCTACTGAATTAGTTAAACCAGTTCCAATCGGCTTAGCTTAACATTGTTCACAGTTAAATTGCAATCGCGGATTCAACGTGAATTAAAGTAGAAGAAGGAGAACAGAGATATGAAATGCAGAACGAAATCAATTAACAGAAATAAAATACAAATACAGTGGTCCGAATTCGGATGGCTCCATCTTCCTCAACGATCGCCAAGGTTGATGGCGGTGGTTCACCTCCATTAGCCTAAATGCTGAGGATCAGTTCCACCAGAGTGCGTCAGTAGTCTGATCGGTCCCCTCTGGTAAACGTCCAGCTTCCCAGTCTTAAACCTGCACTTCCTCAATCGAGAGAAGCACCAATGCAGCGCCGTGCACCACCGTGAAATTGGAGAGAGCGGGAGCGAGAAAATGGATACAGTGAGTGTGGAATTAAAGTGAATTCAAAGACGACTAAACAAAGGCACAGCTCCTCCTATATATATATACACGAGCTATGATTAGCTAATCCTAACGAATCCTAACAGAATTACAGTGAATGTCCGATTCTACCCCTATGCAGATCTTTTCACGTGACATGGCAGATTTCCTAGGAGTGACATGGCAGCTGAATTGGCATTGAGGTGGCCTCCAAGCTGGATAGCTGATGTGGTCAATACATTTGGGCCACTCTCTTCTGGGCTGCTGGGCTGCAAGTCAACGGGCCGGCCGAGACGACTCTTGCTTGGCCGAGATTGAGTCGGTCTGGTCGGGACGACTTCATCTCTACCTGAGACACTTCTGTTGACCTTGGTCAACTCGGCTTGACTGCAGGAAGAAGGAGTGATACTTTTATTAGCTAAGAAGTCTGAATTAGCACAGATTTGTATTTTCTCTATATTCGAGCTCATAAACTGAATCTTAGCTAATAGTCCATCCTTAATCACATAATAGTCTTGCAAACCTCCTTCTTAGGTGTCTAAAAGATGTATAACTTGTGACTCATCACACCCCCACACTTACCCTTTTGCACTCCTGGGCAAAATAAAATGAAAATCAACAAGGGGAAATTTTTAAAGATAGAAAGAATTTTTCATTTGGCTTCCTTCAGTTCGACCGAGACAGAGTCGGCACTCATTCACTCTGAGCTTGAGATGCTCTATCAATATGAAATTACTCCTTCTACGCTCTAGGCAAATTAATGACCTGCAAACAGGAAAAGATAACCAAGAGTGACAGAGCTTTTGGGCAAATCATTCCCTCATTTCTCTCGTGCTTGGGCTTGTATTTACACTCAACATTCATGGAACTGAAATTGCCACACTTTGACAAAGCTCTCTTCTTACACCTGCAAAAACACGCACAGTTATGATCACTAGGACTTCTTTTTGGCTTGTAGCGAGGCTGGGTCATGGGGTGGATAATATATGGGAAAAACTGGTTTCAGGACCCTTTGGGGAGAGAGGAGCAATGGGGAGTAAGTTTAAATCAGCCTGAGGGTAACTCAGGATGCTGCCAATTTCTCCTTCTTGCTGCCACCAGCTCATTTTCTTTTCTTTTTCTTATACAATACATTTATGCAGCTGCTTTCTTTCTTTATTTGCTTCAGCTCAGATTTTCAGCTGCTGCTTTCCACTTTTCTTTTTCTTTCTTTCGCTTGCTTTTATTCCTTTATTGCTCTTTGAGCTTGGGAGAGTGTTGAACAACGTTTTGCTTCCTGGAGTTCCCCCACACTTGATCATGACTTACTCCCAAAACAATTCCAAAGCTCCTCTGCTCCCATAGGGTGAGGTTAATTCATGGTTTTTCTGGCCTTGGCTTGTAGTGAGCTGTCAAAAAAAAATGGTTAGTTAGGCTCAAATGGGGAAACAACAGATACATTTGTTCAGGTAGGCTTTATTTGGCTTAGGGCTCATAAGAAACATGGCCTAGATCATGTCATTCCTGTATGTGAAAACAGTTGTATCCAGAGAGTTGAGGCAAAATGCAGAATATACAGTTATCATGAATGCAAAAATCACACTAAAGAATAAGAAGAGAATGGCAAGATGCGAGCCATCCATATTTGTAAGGCTCAAAATCTCACACAGGTTGTATCAGCTCTGACTCAAGGTTTTTCTTTTCAATTTTTCAGTCGATTACTGCCTAGAACACAAAAGTTTCATTCTCTTGAGCTAGAGAATTCTCTTGTCAAAGTTGCAGATATGCTTTCACTGACTTTATTCAAACTTTCAGAAACCAATTCAAAACTCTTTTCATGACATTCTTGTTATTGACAATCCACTTGGAATTCTTGTTCAGGAGGAAAAACAAAATTGAGATTTTAAATTCTGAAAAACGAGAGATTGAAAAACCAGAAAAAATGAAATACGCAATGAAAAGAAATAACAAGTAATTTAAACTAGCAGACTTAAAACTAACAGAGAATTAGAACTGGCAGAGTTCAGGATGAAGGAATGAAAAGAGAAAAATTGGAATTCTTGGATCATCCCCACCCCACAAAATTTTGCATTGTCCTCAATGCAAGGGAGGGTCATCTGGAGCTGTTGGTTCCATCAATGATATGTCCTCCATTTCCGGAATGATTGACATTGGGCCTTCATGGAATGGCTTAATTTGGTGCCCATTGACCTGGAAGGTGCTGTTGTTGTGTTCGTCTTTTAGCTGTACTGCACCATGGGGAAACACATTAGTGATAACAAAAGGCCCATCCCATCTAGAACGTAGTTTACCTGCAATGAGTTTAAGGCGTGAGTTAAACAGGAGGACTTTCTGGCCAACTCGGAATTCTTTTCTCAGGATCTGCTGGTCATGGAATCGCTTGATTTTCTGCTTGTAGATCCTGGAGTTTTCATATGCTTCCAAGCGGAGTTCATCTAGCTCTTGTAGCTGAAATTTTCTCTGCTCCCCTGCTTGGTCATAGGCCAGATTGCACTGCTTAACAGCCCAGTATGCTCTGTGTTTTAGTTCCACAGGAAGGTGACAGGCTTTGCCGAAAACAATCTTGTAGGGAGACATCCCTAAAGGTGTCCGGTATGCGGTTCTATGTGCCCAGAGAGCATCCTCAAGGAGGCGGCTCCAATCCTTCCTGTTGGGATTGGTCATCTTTTGCAGTGTTTTCTTGATTTCCCTGTTGAACACTTATGCTTGGCCATTTGTTTGCGGGTGGTAGGCAGTAGCAATTCTGTGTGCTACTCCATATTTTTGAAGAAGGGAAGCCATGGCTCTGTTGAAGAAGTGACTGCCTTGGTCACTTATGATTGCTTTTGGCACACCAAACCGGCAGAAGATGTTGGACTTCAGGAAGTCCACTACTACTCGAGCATCGTTTGTTCTGGTGGCAATGGCTTCTACCCACCTTGATACATAATCTACGGCCAGCAGAATGTATGAATAGCCATTGGAGACTGGGAATGGTCCCATGAAATCTATTCCCCAAACATCAAAGATTTCACAGAATTGGATGGGTTGTTGGGGCATTTCATGCCTTCTGTTCATGGCCATTCCTGCTTTTTGGCAGTTCTTGCAGGTGGAGACGAATTCATGCGCGTCTCTGAAGATGGTTGGCCAGTAGAGACCACAGTCTAGCACTTTCCTGGCAGTCCGAGTGGATCCATAATGGCCGCCTCCAGTGCCGAGTGGCGAACTGGAGGACCGAATTGAACTCGGCCAGAATGCACTGCGGATGACTTTGTCACTGCACAGTCTCCAAAGGTAGGGATCATCCCAAATGTAGTACTTGGCATCGCTTGATTTTATCCTTGTACAGTAGAGATGCCTCTGGTGGAACCGAGATGTTGCCACAAAATTACAAATGTCAGCAAACCATGGTGAAGACGTTTTTTATGTGCGAAAGGTGCTCATCCGAAATTCATCTCGGATAGGCATCGGTTCACTTTCTTTTTGGATTCTGCTTAGGTGGTCTGCTCGAGTTCTCCGCACCTCTTTTTATCTCTGATTTCAATGTTGAATTCTTGAAGGAGAAGCATCCACCGAATCAGTCTCGGCTTGGCATCCGGCTTCTTCAACAAGTATCTCAAGGCCGCATGATCAGAGAACACAATTATTCTAGTGCCGAGAAGGTATGGGCGGAACTTGTCCAGGGCAAACACAATTGCCAATAGTTCCTTCTCGGTTGTTGTGTAATTCCGCTGGGCCGAGTCCATAGTTCGTGATGCATAAGCAATTACCCGCACTGGGAGGCCGACTCCGGCTCTTTGGCCGTGAACAGCTCCTAATGCCGAGTTGGATGCATCACACATTAATTCGACTGGCAGGTCCCAGTTGGGTGCTTGCAGACTGGGAGCGGACGTGAGTCTGGTCTTCAACTCCTGAAACGCTTTGATACAGTGTTGATCAAAGTTGAATTCCACGTCCTTCTGTAGCAGCTTGGACAGAGGCAAGGCAAGTTTGCTGAAGTTTTTATGAATCTTCTGTAGAAACTGCGTGTCCTAAAAATGAGCGAACCTCCCTCACGTAAGAGGGGTTTGGAAGGGAAGATATGATGTCTATCTTGGCTTTATCTACTTCGATGCCTCTATTGGATACCGATGACCCAATACTATTCCTTCAATCACCATGAAGTGACATTTTTCAAAAATTGAGCACGAGGTTTGTGTCAATGCATCTTTTCAACACCCTTGACAGATTATTCAGGCATGCATCAAATGAGTCAGCATATACGGTAAAATCATCCATGAAGACCTCCATGCAGTCCTGTAGCAAGTCCGAGAAGATACTCATCATGCAACGTTGGAATGTACTCGGCGCATTGCACAAAGCCGAATGGCATGCGTGTATACGCAAAGGTACCAAATGGGCAGGTAAAGGTCGTCTTATGCTGATCTTCAGGTGCAATATGTATCTGCATGTAGCCCGAGAATCCATCAAGAAAACAGATAATGGGATCTCCCGCCAATTTTTCAAGCATTTGATCGATGAAAGGCGAGGGAAGTGATCCTTGCGAGTTGCTTGGTTTAATCTTCTATAATCAATGCACACTCGCCAGTTGTTCTGAATCCTTGTTGGTACCAGCTCATTCTGCTGGTTTTTCGTGACATGATCGGCCGGACTTCTTTGGCACCACTTGCACAGGGCTCACCCATTGGCTATCCGAGATGGGGTAGATGATCCCTGCTGCAAGGAGCTTTGTGACTTCTTTCTTAACCACGTCTAGGAGTGTCGGATTCAGTCTTCTTTGCTGCTGCCTTATGGGCTTGATCTCCTCCTCCATTAATATTTTATGCATGCAGATGGAGGGGTTTATGCCAGGAAGGTCAGAAAGTTTCCACCCTATTGCCTTCTTATGCTGCCTTAGGACCTCCAACAACTTTTCTTCTTGCTCTTGGTTGAGATTGCTAGCAATAATAACCGGGAGTTGCTGTTCTTTGTCCAAGTAGGCGTATTTTAAGCGACTCGGCAATGGTTTTAGTTCTATGGGTGGTGGTGGCAATGGAGATTTGTCAATATCTGAATTTGGATCCGACTGGCCGACTTGGTCTTGATTCGGCACCAGGTGTGCCGACATGATTTCGGCCTTTGGCTGCTTCAGCCGGCTCGACTTCGTGGACTCGGTCAATATGGGAGTGGAGTCGGCCTTGGCTCCGTGTTGTTCTTCCGAGTCGGATCCTGATGGAACCTTCAATTGTGCTACACTATGAGTCGGGTCTTCTTTGGCCGAGATGATCTCGGTGGGCTTGTCGGCCTTGGTTTCTTTGGCCGAGTTGACCATTGCCTCTTCGTTGAGTCGGCCTTTTCTGGCCGGCTTGGTTGCGGCTGAAAAGATTGTTGCCAGTTGTTCTATTAAGGGTTGTTTAGTGTTGGCAACTTCAGCTTCTTCACTTTTTGAGCAATCCGGGTTTTCCTGATTGCATGCTTGGTTCATCGTTTTGAATAATTCGGCTTTGAAATCCAAGTCAGCAATATCATCATATTCATCCTCGAGCTGGAGAGGGTATGTACTTCTTCACTTGTCGGCTTCTTCATTGGCTCCTAAGCAACTGATAATATCAGTGTTTTCAGAAGATCTTTGGTGCTTCCATCTGGCTGTCTAGTTGAAGATATTCTTCAGCCAGTTCTTCAATAAGGTCAACGCCAAAGAGGGAATGGTCTTCGGTGGGGTGCTTCATAGCTTCAAAAATGTTGAATTGCACCAGAGTGTCACCGAATTCCATTGAGAGAGTCCCGGAGTATACATCAATCTTTGTTCGTGCCGTCATCAAGAATGGTCTTCCCAGAATTAAAGTTGATTCCTTTCCGGCTGTCTCATCCTCCATGTCAAGAACATAAAAGTCAGCTGGAAAAATTAGCTCATTAACTTGGACGAGAACATCCTCAAGAACACCCAGGGGCTGGACAATACTCCTGTTAGCAAGTTGAATGGTCATCCCTGTTGGTTCTAAATCTCCGAAATTCAGGGACCTGTAGATTGATGCCGGCATGACATTGATTGAGGCTCCCAAATCCAGCATGGCATCGGCAAAAGTGCATTCACCAATGGTGCATGGAACAGAAAAGATTCCAGGATCTCTGCATTTCTTTGGCAGTGTTGCTGTCCCCTGGGTGGAAGTTTTGTTCTTGGTTAAGGCCGACACCACACCTCCAACCTCCACACTTCCTTTTATCTTCTTCCGCTTGTGCACACAGAGTTCCTTGAGGAACTTTGCGTACTTGGGAACTTGCTTGATGGCATCAAGGAGTGGAATGTTGATTTCCACCTTACGGAACATCTTCAGCAACTCGTCATCCGACTCTAGCTTTCTTGCTGAAGTGGGCCGAGATGGAAATGGCAATGGAACAGCTTTTTCTGGCCGAGACTGTAGGTCGGCATTATGCTCTGAGTCGGCTTCTAGTGATCTCGGCATCTGCTGCAGTGTAGGTTGAGGTAGTTCTTTTCCACTTCGGAGAGTGACTACACTGGCGTTACCTCTCGGATTTGGAATGCTTTGAGAGGGGAGATTGCTAGATCCTGCCGACTGAAGTTGGCTCACTGTGTTAGCTAGCTGACCAATTTGCGTTTTGAGGTCTTGGATGGTGGCGGTCATATTTTCCTGAAACTGCATGTTGCTGGAGCTCACAGATTGCTGGAACTCCAGATTATTGGTTGCAAGTTGCTTCATTAGGTCCTCCAGAGATGGAGAGTTGCCTTGAGTAGGCACTCTCTGCTGTTGTTGTTGTTCTTTGAAAAGGTGGTGCTTTGGGTATTGCTGGGTCGGCTGTTGATAACCTGCTTGCCGCTGATAAGTGTTCGGTGCGGATCCGAATTGTTGGGTTGCATATGGCCCTTGGTTCGGTCCTGGCCGGAATGGTTGTCTCCCATGCTGCTGGTTATCAAACGCCCGATTCTGATACGGCTGCTTCCCGTACTGAAATCCACCTATGGCTCCAACATTTTCTGGCTGGTATTCCGACTCGGTTTCTTGGAGAGTGGGGCACATATCAGTGGGGTGCTCCACGGAAGTACATATGCCACATAATTTTGCTGCCATGGCGGGTTGGTGTTGTCCAATAGCAAGCTGTCTCACCAATGATGTCAACTCGGTCAGCTGATTCTCCAGCCTCTGATTGGAAGCTGCACCGATTTCATTCACCATCCGGGATTGACTCGGCCCTCTGATTCCGAACTGCTGTGTATTACCAGCCATGTTGGAAATCAGGTGCCTTGCTGCTGCTGGTGTCTTGTCCATCAAAGCTCCACCACTAGCTGCATCTATCATACTCCTGTCCATTAGAGATAGTCCTTCATAGAAATATTGGATCAGCAGCTGTTCGCTGATCTGATGATGTGGACAGGTGGCGCAGAGTTTATTAAACCTCTCCCAGTATTCATGTAATATTTCACCTGTATGCTGCCTTATCCCACATATCTCTTTTCTGATGGTCGCAGTTCTGGATGCTGGAAAGAACTTCTCCAGGAATGCACGCTTCATGTCTCCCCAGGTGTTGAAAAGGGCCGGCTGAAGGTACAGCCAATCCTTTGCTGCCCCATCCAGGGAGAATGGGAATGCCTTCATCTTGATATAGTCCTCCGATATCCCCTGCGGCCTCATGGTAGAGCAGACCACATGGAACTCTTTCAGGTGCTTGTGGGGGTCTTCTCCTGCAAGACCATGAAATTTGGGCAACAGGTGTATAAGACCAGATTTCAACTCATATGTTTGAGCTGGCTCCAGCTGTGGGTATTGGATGCACCAGGGTTGATACACCACGTCTGGAGTAGCTAACTCCTTCAACGTCCTATCGTTATTCTCCATTCGTCCTGATTCTGCAAAAGCGTTAGAACTAGACGCAAGATTATCAGTACAAAGCTGGTTAGAATTAGCTACAGATTCTATATCAGCACTACTATTTACTACAGTGTTCCTAATTTTTCGTAATCTACGTAAGGTTAATTCTATTTCTGGGTCAAAAACAGTCAATGGATCAGTACTACTCCTAGTCATGCATCATGCAGATTATACAGAAAAGAAAGATGCAGTAATATATGCAAACGAAATGCTACCTCTAAGTACTACAAAATGGTTTTACACAGAAAAATTATTGATATAGGGCATGCTTTTTATTCAGGATCCAGAAACAACAGAAAAAAACATAGACAAATTCAAAATACTCAAGACTGACTTACACTTCACAGACTCGGGATTCGACCTTACTTAGCTTGGCACACGAAAACACAAAAGAACTTGTGTCCCCTAAGAACGGCGCCAATTTGATGATGAGCGTTTTTTACAGTCGTTTTTCGCTTATCAAATTACTAAAGCTAACTATAGTATAGTCAACCCTAGGTCATTCTTCTCAAGGACACAGTGTGCTCAATTGTGATTTAGTGTCAAGTTAAACAATGCAGAATCTGAGATGTGAAGTGTTGACTCTCCTCGGTTGTAGCCGAGTCATACTCGGCAGAGACTAAACAGAGATGGTCTCGGCAGAGACTATCCGGCTTGGTCTCGGCTGAGCGCAGACAGACGCTACGGAGGGGGACTACCTCTGTCTCAACCAGAAAACAGTAAGGAAAACAGTAAACGGGGTTGAATGCAGGTAAGCAGAAAATAAACTAAGACTATGAATGCAGTGAATGTATACTACTGTTACTACTTATCTATTATTATTATATAACTGTATTCAGATTCAGTTCCATTAATTAAGTCCAGTCCAGGTTCCAATCTCCAGTTCATAGTCCATATCAGCCTTGGGTAGTCATATGGCAATCGCCAAAGGTTCGTCCATTGTCATACCGAGGATTTATGCAATCGCTACCTCATCAGTTGACAGGGATTAAGTTCAGAGCTGATTTTAGGTTCTCATTCAACAATCGTTAAGTGATTACCTACTGAATTAGTTAAACCAGTTCCAATCGGCTTAGCTTAACATTGTTCACGCTAAATTGCAATCGCATGATTCAACGTGAATTAAAGTAGAAGAAGGAGAACAGAGATATGAAATGCAGAACGAAATCAATTAACAGAAATAAAATACAAATACAGTGGTCCGAATTCGGATGGCTCCATCTTCCTCAACGATCGCCAAGGTTGATGGCGGTGGTTCACCTCCATTAGCCTAAATGCTGAGGATCAGTTCCACCAGAGTGCGTCAGTAGTCTGATCGGTCCCCTCTGGTAAACGTCCAGCTTCCCAGTCTTAAACCTGCACTTCCTCAATCGAGAGAAGCACCAATGCAGCGCCGTGCACCACCGTGAAATTGGAGAGAGCGGGAGCGAGAAAATGGATACAGTGAGTGTGGAATTAAAGTGAATTCAAAGACGACTAAACAGTGCACAGCTCCTCCTATATATACACGAGCTATGATTAGCTAATCCTAACGAATCCTAACAGAATTACAGTGAATGTCCGATTCTACCCCTATGCAGATCTTTTCACGTGACATGGCAGATTTCCTAGGAGTGACATGGCAGATGAATTGGCATTGAGGTGGCCTCCAAGCTGGATAGCTGATGTGGTCAATACATTTGGGCCACTCTCTTCTGGGCTGCTGGGCTGCAAGTCAACGGGCCGGCCGAGACGACTCTTGCTTGGCCGAGATTGAGTCGGTCTGGTCGGGACGACTTCATCTCGGCTGAGACACTTCTGTTGACCTTGGTCAACTCGGCTTGACCTGCAGGAAGAAGGAGTGATACTTTTATTAGCTAAGAAGTCTAAATTAGCACAGATTTGTATTTTCTCTATATTCGAGCTCATAAACTGAATCTTAGCTAATAGTCCATCCTTAATCACATAATAGTCTTGCAAACCTCCTTCTTAGGTGTCTAAAAGATGTATAACTTGTGACTCATCAGCTATCTAGTGGAGCTGGGTCCATTAGGGAGATGATCTCCATGTCACTTGCAATTGGTGCTGGACCTTCATAGAATGGCTTGATTTGATGCCCATTGACTTGGAACGTGTTGTTACTTTGTTCATCTTTTGGTTGCACTGCACCATAGGGAAATATGTTAGTGATAACAAAAGGCCCATCCCATCTAAAGCGAAGCTTACCTGCTATGAGCTTTAGTCGTGAATTGAATAGCAACATTTTCTGGCCAACACGAAAATCTTTCCTCAGGATCTGTTGGTCATGAAATTTCTTGACTTTCTGCTTATAGATCCTGGAATTCTCATATGCTTCCAAGAAGAGTTCGTCTAACTCTTGCAATTGGAATTTCCTCTACTCTCTAGCTTGGTCATAGGCCAAATTGCACTGTTTGACAGCCAAGTAGGCTTTGTGCACTAGTTCCACAAGAAGGTGGCATCCCTAACGGTGTTTGGTATGCAGTTCTATGTGCCCAGAGAGCGTCCTCAAGGAGTCGGCTCCAGTCTTTCCTGCTGGGATTGGTCATCTTTTGCAGCGTTTTCTTAATTTCCCTGTTGAAAACTTCGGCTTGGCCATTTGTCTGGGGATGGTAGGCTGTGGCGATTCTGTGCGTCACCCCATACTTCTGAAGAAGGGACACCAAACCTGTAGAAAATATTGGACATAAGAAAGTCCACTACTACTTTGGCATCATTGGTCTTGGTAGCAATGGCTTCTACCCATCTTGAAACATAATCAACGGCCAGTAGTATGTACGAATAACCATTGGAGACTGGGAATGGCCCTATGAAATCAATACCCCAAAAGTAAAAAACTTCAGAAAACAAGATGGGTTGTTGGGGCATTTCATGCCTTCTGCTCATTGCCATTCCGGCTTTTTGGCATTTGTCATAGGTGGAGACGAACTGATGAGCGTCTATGAAAATAGTGGGCCAATAGAGCCTGCAATCAAGCACTTTCCTAGCAGTCCGAGTTGATCCATAGTGGCTGCTTCCAGGTGTTGAGTGGAGAACTGGAGGACTGAATTGATCTCGATTTCAGGAATGCACCTACGAATGACTTTATCACTGCAAACTCTCCAAAGTTAGGGATCATCACATATGTAGTATTTGGCATCGCTCTGGAGTTTTTCCTTGCATAGAAGGGATGCCTCTGGTGGGAATTGAGATGTTGCCACATAATTGCAAATGTCGGCAAACCATGGTGTAGACGTTTTGATGTGTAGCAACTACTCATCTAGGAATTGGTCTTTGATAGGTATGAGGTCTTCTTCCCTCTCAATCCTGCTCAAGTGATCTGCTACTGAATTCTCGGCACCTTTCTTGTCTCTGATTTCTATGTCAAATTCTTGAAGAAGAAGCATCCCCCGAATCAGTCTCGGTTTGGTATCTGGCTTCTTCAACAAGTACCTCAGGGCAACGTGATCAGAGAACACAACAATTCTTGAGCCTAGGAGGTATGAACAAAATTTGTCCAAGGCAAAGACAATTGCCAAGAGTTTCTTCTCAGTTGTTGTGTAGTTCTACTGGGCCGAGTCAGTGGTGTGATATGCATAGGCAATTACATGCATGGGTTGGCCGACTCCAGCTCTTTGGCCCAGAACAGCTCCTAATGCCGAATTAGATGCATCACACATCAGCTCGAATGGTAGGTCCCAGTTTGGTGCTTGTAGAATGGGAGCGGATATAAGTCTGTTCTTCAGCTCCTAAAATGCTTCAATACAGGGCTGGTCAAAATTGAAATCAACATCCTTTTGTAGCAATCTAGATAGTGGTAGGGCAAGTTTACTGAAGTTCTTGATGAATCTTCTATAGAAGCCTACGTGTCCCAGGAATGAACGAACTTCCCACACCGAAGTGGGGTTTGGAAGGGAGGTGATGATGTCTATCTTTGATTTATCTACCTCAATAACTCTGTTGGATACTAGATGACCCAACACTATTCCCTCAGTCACCATGAAATGGCACTTTTCAAAATTAAGCACGAGGTTTGTGTCAATACATCTCTTCAACACCTTGGTTAGATTTCCCAGAGATGCATCGAATGAGTTAGCATATACCGTGAAGTCATTCATGAACACCTCCATGCAGTCCTGTAGTAAATTTGAGAAGATGTTGATCATACAATGCTGAAATGTACTCAGAGCATTACACAGGCCAAATGGCATGTGACTGTACGCAAACGTGCCAAGTGGGCAGGTGAAGGTAGTCTTGTGCTCATCTTTAGGTGCAATGTGAATTTGCATGTATCTTGAGAATCCATCCAAAAAGTAGTAATGGGATTTCCCTGATAGCTTTTCCAGGTCTTGATCAATAAAAGGCAAAGGAAAATGATCCTTGCAAGTTTCCTGGTTTAATCTTCTATAGTCAATGCAGACTTGCCAGCTATTGTGAATCCTCATTGGTACCAACTCGTCGTGTTGGTTCTTCATGACAGTCATCCCGGATTTCTTTGGAACAACATGCACAAGGCTCACCCATTGGCTATCCGAGATGGGGTAGATGATCCCTGCAGCAAGAAGTTTGGTAACTTCCTTTTTAACCACATCCAGGATTGTCAAATTCAATCTTCTTTGTTGTTTCCTTATGGGCTTGATTCCTCCTCCATCAGTATTCCGTGCATGCAGATGGAGGGGTATATGCCAGGAAGGTCTGAAAGTTTCCACCCAATTGCCTTCTTATGCTGCCTTAGAACATTCAGCAACTTGTCTTCTTACTCCTAGTGGAGATGATTGGTAATGATAATAGGGTGTTGCTGTTCACTATCCAAATAGACATATTTCAAATGATTCAACAATGGCTTTAATTCCATGGGTGGTGGTGAAGATGAAGAATTTTCAATTAGTGACTTTGGATCCGTTTGGCCGACTTGGTTGGGATTCGGCACTAGGTGTACCAACATGATTTCGGACTTCGGTTGGTTTGGCCGACTCCCCTTGGTGGGCTCAACACTTGTCGAATTAGAGTCGGCATCGGCTTCTTGTGCAGCTTCGGAGTCCGATCCAGATGGAATAGTGAATACAACTCCTGCTTGTTTCTGGTCTTCATTGGCCGAGATGGTCTCGGCAATCATGGTGGCTTCGTCTCTCCGCATCTCGGCCGAGTTGACTTTGGTCTTTCCTTGCTCTCGGCCTACATTGGCTGAGTTGACTTTCTTCTCTTCTCGGTCTCAGCCTTGCTTGGCTGAGTTGATCTTGGTCATTCTTCGGTCTTGGCCTTCAGTAGCCAGCTCGCCTTTAGCTGTGAAAATTGCTGGTTCTGGAAACCTTGACTTCTGCATTATTTACATACTCCAGGTTTTCATGATTGCACACTTGGTCTATCTCTTCGAACAACTCAGCTTCAAAATCCAAGTCAGCAATGTCATCATTATTATCCTCGGAGTTAGGGAGGTTATGTACTTCCTTATAGTCGGCCTCTTTTGTTGTGGACCCTAAGCAACTGGTGACATCAACATTTCCAGCAAAATCGTCTATGTTTTCAGTGCAGCCATCTAGCTGAAAGTATTCTTCAACTAGTTCTTCAATCATGTCAATGCCAAAGAGAGAATGATCCTCGGTAGGGTGCTTCATGGCTTCAAAGATATTAAACTGCACTAGGGTGTCACCGAATTCAATTGAGAGCGTCTCGACATGCTTATCAATCTTTGTTCTGGCAGTCATCAGGAATGGTCTCCCCAGAATTAAGGTTGATTCCTTCCCGGATGTCTCATTCTCCATATCAGCACATAAAAATCAGCTGGAAATATTAACTCGTTAACTTGGACAAGCACATCTTCAAGAACGCCCAGGGGTTGAACAATGCTTCGGTTTGCAAGCTGGAGGGTCATCCCTGTGGGTTCAAGATCACCAAAATTCAAGGCTTGGTAGATTGATGTAGGCATGACATTGATTGAGGCTCCCAAGTCTAGCATGGCATTGGTGAAAGTGCATTCGCCAATGGCACATGGGACAGAAAAGATTCCAGGATCTCTGCATTTCTTTGGCAGTGCTTGCGGGGCACCTATAGTGAGTTCTTCATTTCTTGTTAGGGCCGACACCACACCTCCAATTTCCCTGTTCCCCT
This sequence comes from Mucuna pruriens, assembly GCA_025330945.1. Classification (NCBI taxonomy): domain Eukaryota; kingdom Viridiplantae; phylum Streptophyta; class Magnoliopsida; order Fabales; family Fabaceae; genus Mucuna; species Mucuna pruriens. The sequence goes on along the minus strand of JAENHJ010000002.1, from coordinate 59,279 downwards.
TCATCTTCTTCCTTTTGTGTACGCATAATTCCTTGAGGAATTTGGCATATTTAGGAACCTGTTTAATCGCATCAAGGAGTGGAATATTAATTTCCACTTTTCGGAACATCTTCAACAGTTCTTCATTTGACTCTGGCCTTCTTGCTGAGATGGTCCGACTTGGGAATGGTATTGGGGCAGTTTTCTCTGGTCGAGACTGTGAGTCGGCATTTGGTTCAGAGTCGACTATAGCTGGTCTCGGCGACTGTTGCAATGTAGGTTGAGGTAGTTCTTTTCCACTTCTTAAGGTGACTACACTGGCATTTCCTCTCGGATTTGTAATGGTTTGAGAGGGTAGGTTGTTGGATCCAGCTGACTGTAATTGGCTCACAGTATTAGCTAATTGACCTATTTGCGTTTTGAGGTCTTGGATGGTGGCGGTCACATTTTGCTGGAATTGCATGTTGTTGGTGCTCACAGATTGCTGGAACTCCAGGTTGCTAGCTGCAAGCTGTTTCATTAGGTCTTCCAAAGATGGAGAGTTGCCTTGAGTAGGCACTCTCTACTACTGCTGTTGTTGTTGGAAAGGTGGCACTTGATATTGTGGAGTCGGCTATTGATAACCTACTTGTCTCTGATATGTATTCGGTGTGGACCCGAATTGTTGAGCTGCATAAGGCCCCTGATTCGATCCTGGCCAAAATGATTGTCTTCCATGCTGTTGAGTATCAGATGGCCAATTCTGATACGGCTGTTTCCCGTACTGAAATCCACCTATGGCTCTAATATTCTTTGGTTGGTCCGACTCAGTTTCTTGAAGTGTGGGGCACATGTTAGTGAGGTGCTCCACGAAAGTACATATGCCACATACTTTTGATGCCATGGCTGGTTGGTGTTGTCCAACAGCAAGTTGTCTCACCAATGATGTCAATTCGGTCAGTTGATTCTCCAGTCTTTGGTTGGAAGCTGCACCGATTTCATTCATCATCCGAGATTGACTCGACCCTCTGATCCCAAATTGTTTATTACTTGCCATATTGGAGATCAGATGCCTTGCTGTTGCTGGTGTTTTATCCATCAAAGCTCCTCTACTGGCGGCATCAATCATACTTCTATCCATCATTGAGAGTCCTTCATAGAAATATTGGATCAGCAATTGCTCGCTGATCTGATGGTGTGGACAGGTGGCACAAAGTTTATTGAATCTCTCCCAATACTCGTGTAGAGTCTCTCCTGTATGTTGCCTTATCCCACATATTTCCTTCCGGATGGACGCAGTTTTGGATGCCGGAAAGAACTTCTCTGGGAAGGTATGCTTCATATCTCCCCACATGTTGAAAAGTGTTGGTTGAAGGTACAGCCAGTCCTTTGCAGCTTCGTCAAGCGAGAATGGGAACACCTTCATCTTAATCTAATCTTCCGGAATCCCATACGGTCTCATTGTGGAACAGACCACGTAGAATTCTTTCAAGTACTTGTGGGGGTCTTCTCTTGCAAGACCATGAAACTTTGGCAGCAAATGAATAAGACCAGACTTTAATTCATATGTTTGAGCTGGCTCCAGCTGTGGATATTGGAGGCACCAAGGTTGATAAACCACATCTGGTGTAGCCAACTCTTTCAATGTTCTGTCATTGTTCTCCATTTGACCTGGCTCTTCAAAATGGCTAAAACTAAAATAGAAATATTAGTAGAAAACTGGTTAGAGTTAATGACGAAATTAGCACCTCTACTATTATTTACTTCTAGATTCCTAGCCCTCCTTAATCTAGGTAAGGTTCTCTCTATTTCGGGGTCAAAAGCATATAAAGGGTCAGTGCTACTCCTAGTCATGCATTATAAAATAATGCAAGAAAGTCAGTGTTAAATCAGTGAATTCAAGAACAGTAACTACAATTATCAGTTAATCCTAATAAAGCTGTAAGAATACGATGTGAGTAAAAATGCAAGTCAATTATGCAATGGAAAAATGAATGCAGAACAGAATGCTAATAGTATGCAATGCAGAGACAAATATTTTGTTGTTTTTTTTGGCAGTAATTCACGCAGAAAAATTAACAGAAACTCAGCATGCTTTATTACTCAAGTAGAAAACAGATATAGACAATTTCAAAGACTCAATAGACTAACTCAACAAACACACTCTACAGACTCGAGATTCGTCTTCACTTAGTTTGGCACACAAAGACACGAAAGAGCTTATGTCCCCGACAACGGCGCCAATTTGATAAGATCGCCTTTAGTCGTCTAACACGTATCAAATAAACTAAAGCTAACTATAGTATAGTCAACCCTAGGTTAAATTTTCTCAAGGACACAGTGTGCTCAATTGTGACTTTATGTGCAAACTGAAGTAATGTAGAATCTAAGTGTAGAGTGTTGACTCGTCCCGGCACTAGCCAAGATGCCTTCAGTAGAGACTGGGACGAGATGATCTCGGCAGAGACTTCTCGACTCCGCTCAGCTGAATGCGGACTGACGCAACAAACTTAGAAAGCAATAAACAAGGGGGTTTCGAATGCGAGTAAATAGAAATAGATGGTAAATTGCACCATGGATGTAGAGAAAACACATTGCTATCACGAATATTACTACTATTATTATTAGGATATAACTGTGTTCATGTTCAGTTCCATTAATCCAAGTCCAGTCCAATTTCTTCACCCCTGTTCTCAGTCCATATCAGCCTTGGGAATTCTTATGACAATCGCCAAAGGTTCGTCCACTACCATACCGAGGAATTACTCAATCGCTACCTTATCAATTGGTAGGGATTAAGTTCAAGCTGATTTTAGGTTCTCTAGTTGATTACCTACTGTATTAGTCAAACCAGTTCCGATCAGCTTAGCTTAACATCGTTCACGTTCTAAATGCAATCGCAATTCAAATCGTGAATTATAAAAGAGGAATGCAACCAGAGATCAGAAGTCAAAAGGTACTTATATTATTGAAAATAGAATACAAACACAAGGCTTGGATTCGATGATTCCACCTTCCATGACGATCGCCATGGTCGATGGCGATGGTTCACCTTCGCTAGCTAGGACGCTGAGGATCCAGTTCACCAGAATGCATTGGTACTCCAATCGGTCCCCTCTGGTAACCTTCGGCTTCTCAGTTCCTATTCTGCACTTCCTCAATCGAGAGAAACGCCATTGACAGCACCGTGCACCTTTGTGAGTATAGGAGATAAGAGCGAGAGAGTGAAGATAATGAAAGTGGGAAAATATGAATGCCAAGGACCCCTAAAAACGTGTACCACTCCTCCTATATATATAAGAGCACACAGAATACGAAGCCTAACATAATTACAAAGTGAATTTTCTATTCTACCCTTGCGTGACTTGAGCTACAAGCATCTCCACGAATGACGTGGTAGTTGAGCTAGACTAAGGTGGCCACTGTGTTGGATTGTTGGCGTGGCTGATGCAATTGGGCCGCTCCTTATTGGGCTGCACTTTAGTGGGCTGCTGGAATTTGGGCCTGGCCGAGACGACTCTTCTGGCCGAGGTGGAATCAGCTTGGTCCTACAGAAGAAGGGAAGAAGACCATTTATTAGCTAAGATCTTCAATTTAACACAGATTTGTATTTTCTCTAATTTTAGGTCCTTAATGTAAATCTCAGCTAACAATTATTGCTTAAGCATAAAACAATCCTACAACACTCTTCTTAGGTCCATAAAAGATGTATAGTTTGTAACTCATTAGGCACCTCACTAGGAGCTCCCTTTTAAGCTCATGTGCAATGCATCTATGTTGGCACTTGGGGCAGTTTTAGGTCAATAAGTTTGCAAGATTTCCCATGTTAAAGCTTATGCCTCTCACACATTGGATTCAAGCCAGGCTAATTACACCGCTACTAAGAAGGACCTTTTAGCTATTGTTTTTGCATTAGATAAATTTCATTCTTATTTGCTTGGCTCCAAGATTATTGTTTTCTTTGACTATGCAGCTTTAAAATTCTTATTCAAGAAACCTAATGCGAAACCAAGATTGATTCATTGGATGCTTCTGCTTCAAGAATTTGATATAGAGATTAAAGACAAAAGTGGTGCAAATAACCTAGTTGATGACCACCTGAGCAAAATTGAGGGGAGGATTGACCTTCTACCTATTAGAGATTATTTTCCTTATAAGCAGCTCATGTAGCTACTTATAAAAATAAATTTAAGAGTGATGTTAAATATTATGTATGGGACAATCCATATTTGTGGAAATTTTGCAATGATCAGGTGATTCGTAGGTGTATACCAGACCATAAGATCTAGTCAGTTCTCTAATTTTGTCATTCTGCACTTGTAGGTGGGCATTATGGATTGCACGGAATATCCCAAAAGGTATTGGATAATGGGTTTTATTGGCCCACAATTTTCAAGGATGCCCACCACATCGTTACCACCAATAAGTAGTGTCAAAGAGCACTAGTGGCCATCACCTATAGGCATGAGATTCCCCAGCAACGCATTCTTTTCTTTGAGGTCTTTGATGTCTGTGGTATTGATTTCATGGGTCCATTTCCTATTTCTTATAGTTATGCTTATATTTTACTTGCTACTGATTATGTTTTCAAATGGGTAGAGGCTAAGGCCACCAAACTAATGATGCTAAAGTTGTTGTGCATTTTGTTCGATCCAATATTTTATGCAAGTTTGGTGTGCCTACAGCTCTCATCAGTGACTAAGGGAGTCATTTTTGCAATAAGACCATGTCTATCTTGCTTCAAAAGTATGGGGTGGTGCATAGAGTGGCTACCGCTTATCATCCCTAATCCAATGGGTAGACCGAGGTGTTTAATAGAGAGATCAAGTCGATTTTGCAAAAGGTGGCACACTGATAATTCATATTTTAGACACTTAACAAGGTATTAAGATGGGCGTGGTTGACTCTATTGGGTAACTAAGAATCGCATATTAGTTGAGATTTAGATTATCGAGCTAAAAATAGGGAAAATACAAATCTATGCTAATTTGAGGATTTTAGATAATAAAAGATTAACTCATTGTGCAGGTCAAAACTGGAGTCCTTGACCATCCTAGTTAAGTTGAAGCCGTCCTGCCAACTGAAGGCATCTCGACTAGATGAAGTCATCCTGGCTAGACGAGTTCCTCTCCAAACCAACTCCGTCTCCAGTAGTGGACTCCACTCCACATGTCGACTCCGTCTCTAATAGTCGAGTCCTCTCCGCGTGCCAACTCTGACTCTAGTAGCCGACTCCAGATGCCGAGTCACCCTGTCTATCCAGATTCATCCTAGTAGCAAGACCAACTCTGCTCCAGCAAATTTTGAGCACGTGATCATTTAGGAAATAGTTAGTTAGTTAAGTCTGTTACTTTCAATTAGTTGTTAGTTAGTTAATCAATTATTTCTATTAATTAGTTAGTGTGTGGTTAGTTAGTTAGTTAGTCAAAACGTGTATAAAAAGGAGATGTGTATCTCGTTCATGGAGTTGGACAATTGTATTGTTTAATCACACACACATACACACATACACTCTTGTATCCATTAATCGGTGTTTCATGGTGTTTCAGTATGGCATCCAGTCGATTGAGTGGATGTAGGTTCAGAGTCTGGGTAGCAACCAGTTGCTAGAGGGGATTGACCAATTTAGTTGGCATACTCTGGTGGTCTAACCCTTTTGTATCTGACCATCTTCGGTGGATTACTACAGCTCTACCATGGCAATCGTTATGGGAGGCTAGGTCCATAATTACCTGTATCCACAACTCCATGTATCAATACAATAGTTCTACAATGAATTGGTTTGCGTTACTCTACTTTTTTGTTTGTGATTCCTATTTTGTTTCTCTCTTCTTGCTTGTGTCATGATCATGCATGTGTAATAATAGATCATGCTAGGTTAAGGGCTAATCAGAACCAATATAGCAACTTGTTAGGCAATCGGTAGAAAGCCTAAAATCAACCACGTGCGTAATCCCTACTAACTCGAGGTCGTGATTGTGTAAGCCCTCAGTTGGCAATGGATGAATGTTAGGCAATCATCTTAAGACTTAGGTTGGTTTGGGATCACATCCTATACTAAGAACCATAACCAATTACTTGCTGAACCTTGGATTGATATGCTAAATATTTGTTCATTGTTTGTTTGTCCTTAATTTCATAGATAGTTAGTTTACTTTCTTCCTTTACTTTGCAATTCTAACAAAACCCCCCTGCCTTTACATTCCTTGTCTGAGTCTACATTCTGCATTACCACATTCTGTATGATTCTCTGCTTTCCGCACTAGGCATCACACGAATACACGTGTCCTTGAGAGATTCAACCTAGGTTAACCCTATGCTATAGAAATCATAGGTAATCCAGGTCCCTTTGGACACTCCGATCTATTTTTCATCAGTTCTTTTTCTTTTCTCTCCTTTTCTTTTCGCTCTTTTCTTTATTTTTCCTTCTTTATTTTCATTTTTAATTAATCATCATTCACCTCCTTTGGTAATAGAGGATTGAGGCTAACCTTCTATTCATTATGCACAAAAAATACTTGTTGGTAACCCCATCATGGGTCACTTTATAGTCAAACTACCATGGCCATCCATGGAGTATATGAGTAGCCACCATAGGCACCATATCATAGCACCTCATCGCTATACTTCCCCATTGCACTAAGGAGCTTTAGTTTTTCTACTAGCCTTGGAGCTTCAATTTTTCTACTAGCCTTGCACTAATAGCGTTAACACTACTGCCACCATCTATTATTATTGAAAATAACTTCCCTATAATGTGGCAATGTGAATGGAATATATTTTCCTGTAAGAATCACTATCCTCTCCAATTTGTGCGCTCATCAAATGCCTCACCATAAGTAAGTCTCCATCATCTAGTGAGTAATCGCTAGACGATTCTAACTTGCTTATGGACAATGATTTATATCGTAAGCTTTCACTATCCATAGTCATGTCCTCTTGCAAAATCATGCTTCTTTTATTGAGGCATTAACAAGGAATGTGCCCTTTACCCAAACACTTGAAGAACTTAAAACTACTGCTTTTGGACGTTGGAGATGGACTTGGCAACTTTATCTCTTATTTTCAACCTTGAAGTGTGATAATGTGTTTAGTTATCTTCTGTTTATCAAATAAAACTAGAGCTAACTATAGCATAGTGCAACTCTAGGTCATTCTTCTTAAGGACACAATGTGTTCAATTATGACTTAATGTGGAAATGAGAGTTTTATGCTAAACACTAAGAACACGTAGAATGCCAACTTGAACTCGGATAGAATCAGCTTCGAATGCCGACTCTATCTCGGACTCGGACCAAAGACATAAACAGGGGGGTTCATAGTGTTGGAAATGTAAAGTAAGGTAGAAAATTAACTAAGTATGAAAGTAAACATGAATTGACTATACTATATGATATTTATTGTACCAACATAGAGTTTCATTAAGCAATTGGTTTTTGGTTCTTAGTTCAAGACTATGATTCCAAACCAACCTAAAGTTCCTATGGTTGATTAAATTTATGGATTCTGCCTTCCACAATGATCGCCATGGAAAAATAGTGATGGTTCACTAGAGATGGCTAGAGCATTGAGGATTCAGTCCACCAGAGTGCATAAGCTATACTGAGCGATCTCCTCTAATAACATCCAGCTTCCCGGACTCTAGACCTACACCTCTTCGATCGATGAGACGCCGCATTAAAGCACCGTGCACCACCAATGGAATGGACGAGATTGAGAGAATGAAGTGTGTGTGAGACGATTGATTTCTGAATTCAACAACAACCTACACAAGCTCTTGTGCCCCTTTTATAAACATTCTTTATCCCATGCTCAACACGCTACTCCCTAACTAAATATCTAATAGAATAACAATCCCTGATTTGTCCTCTTCACCTCCCTAATGTTTACATGTTACACACACTCTTGTTGGAGTGTCATTGGGCATTGAAGCTAGACTCAGCTAGGATGGGACGAGTATAGTCAGGACGATTCCTCTTGGGCCGAGACACTTCTTTTTGGGCCGAGACGCTCTTGCACGAGGCCTGCAAAAGAATCCAATCTTTTATTAGCTAGGATCCCTATGGAATGGACGAGATTGAGAGAATGAAGTGTGTGTGAGACGATTGATTTCTGAATTCAACAACAACCTACACAAGCTCTTGTGCCCCTTTTATAAACATCCGTGCACCACCAATGGAATGGACGAGATTGAGAGAATGAAGTGTGTGTGAGACGATTGATTTCTGAATTCAACAACCTACACAAGCTCTTGTGCCCCTTTTATAAACATTCTTTATCCCTTGCTCAACACGCTACTCCCTAACTAAATATCTAACAGAATAACAATCCCTGATTTGTCCTCTTCACCTCCCTAATGTTTACATGTTACACACACTCTTGTTGGAGTGTCATTGGGCATTGAAGCTAGACTCAGCTAGGATGGGACGAGTATAGTCAGGACGATTCCTCTTGGGCCGAGACACTTCTTTTTGGGCCGAGACGCTCTTGCACGAGGCCTGCAAAAGAATCCAATCTTTTATTAACTAAGATCCCTATTTTAGCACAAATTTACATTTTCCCTATTTCTAGGCCAATAATCTGAATCATAGCCAAATTGTGATTCTTAGTTACCAAATGGTCTCAATACTACCCCTCTTAAGCCCTTGTGAAATGTATAAAATATGATTTATCACACCCCCACACTTACACTTTTGTACTCCTGGGCAAAATTAGAATTCATCAAGGAAATGGAAGAGAAAACTTATTGTGAGAGAAATCTAGAAATGAATTTCTTAAGTTTGATAAAACAGATTAAGCATGCTTTCATTCCAAAATCAAGGTGTTCAAAACAATCAAGTAAGCTATCGACTTCACACCCAAAGCAAACAAGCAACTAGCTGTATCTAGAGAGTCAAGTCAAAACCTAGAGTAAATAGCAACATGGATGCAAAAATCACACAAGAAAGAAGAGAATGGCAAGATACAAGGCCACTATTATATACAAGGCTCAAAAAGTTCTCACATGGATACTTTTCTCTATCACTGATGGTTTATCTTTTCAATTTTTCAGTCACTTGTTGCCTAAAGATGAAAAAATTTCACTCCCTGTCAAGTTTGAAAAACCTCTTATCTAGAATTACGCACTACCTCCTCCTGCTTTATTCATCCTAAAGAAATCCATTAAAACTTTTTCAAAGCATTTTTCTCCTCAATCAAGAATTAGAAAACAAAAAAGAAAGCAACGAAATCGAAAACGAGAATTAAAAATAGAATTAGAAGAAAACGAAATGAAATTAGATTCGGCACAACCCCGACAAAGATGGATCTAGAGTCGGCTCAGACTCGGTAGAAAGAAATCAAAAGATCAAACAAACAAAAATGAATATCTAATCCAAAAAAATACAGAAAATAGAGAATAGGAATTAAAACTAACTACATGCAATGCACATACACAAAGTCAAAGTCGAAACATAAACTACATCCTCCCCACCAACACTTGAATGATGCATTGTCGTCAATGCATGGACATAAGGGGGGATTTTAGGCTTTGCTCAAGGCGAGTCATCTGACATTGCTGGTTCCATCAGCGAGATGCTTTCCACCTCACCCACTGTTGGTGTCGACAATTCATGGAATTCCTTTAATTGGTGCTCATTGACTTGGAAGGTGTCATTTGTAATTTTATCTTTTAATTCAACTACACCATAGGGAAAAACATTAGTGATAACAAATGGTCCACCCCATCTAGAACGGAGCTAACCTGCAATGAGCTTTAAGCATGAGTTGAACAACAACACTTTTTGGTCGACTCAGATCTAGGAGTTCTCCTATGTTTTCAAGCAGAGTTCCTCCAGTTCTTGCAGTTGGAGCTTCCTTTCCTTTTCGGCTTGGTCGTAGGCCAAATTGCATTGCTTGACTGCCCAGTCAGCTCGGTGTTCTACTTCAACAGGTAGGTGACAAGCTTTACCAAAGACGATCTGGTAGGGCAACATCCCTAATAGAGTCTGGTATGCAGTTCTGTGTTCCCATAGAGCGTTCTCAAGAAGTCGGCTCCAATCTTTCCGACTAGGGTTTGCAATCTTTTGTAGAATCTTTTTGATTTCCCTATTAAATACTTCAGCTTGGCCATTTGTTTGGGGGTGATATGTTGTGGCAATTCGCTGCACCACCCCATACTTGTCGAATAGAGAGGACATGGCTTTGTTGCAAAATTGGCTTTCTTGGTCACTTATTAGAGCTTTTGGCACACCAAACCGGTAGAAGATATTGGTCTTGGTGGCTTCAATCTCTACCCATTGCGATACATAATCGATGGCAAGCAGAATGTAAGAGTATTGATTGGAGACTGGGAATGGCCCCATAAAGTCAATACCCCAAACATTAAAAATTTCACAAAACAGAATTGGTTGTTGGGGCATTTCATGCCTTTTACTTATGGTCATCCCTGCTCTCTAACATCATTCGCAAGTGGAGACGAATTGATAGGTGTCTCTGAAAATGGTGGGCCAGTAGAACCTACAATCAAGCACTTTCCAGGATGTACAAGTTTATCCATAGTGACCACCTCCAAATGTTGAATGGCAAAAGTGGAGGACCGACTTGATCTCGGGGTCTAGAATGCACCTACGAGTGACTTGATCATTGTAGAGTCTCCAAAGGTATAAATCATCCCATATATAATATTTAGCATCACTTTCAAGTTTCTCTTTGTATAGTTTGGATGCTTCTGGTGGAAACTTAGGTGCAACAATGTAATTGCAAATGCCTGCAAACCATGGTGTAATCTTGTTCATCTGCAGTAGTTTCTCGTCAGGGTATTCATCTCAGATTGGCATTGGGTCGCTCTCCCTCTCGATTTGGCTTAGATGGTTTGCTACTGATTTCTCAGCACCTTTCTTGTCTCTTACTTCAATGTTGAATTCTTGGAGAAGAAGCATCCATTGAATCAGTCTTGGCTTTGCATTCGGCTTCTTCAACAGGAATCACAGTACTGCATGGTTAGAGAAGATGATAATTTTGAAGCCTAGCAGATATGAACAAAATTTATCCAAGGCAAAAACAATTGCCAATATCTCCTTCTTAGTGGTTGTATAGTTCAATTGGGCTGAATCCATAGTTCGAGACGCGTAAGCGATCACATGCTATTGCTTGCTGGCTTCGACTCGTTGGCCCAAGATGGCTCAAAGTGTAGAGTTGGATGCTTCACACATTAACTTGAACGAATACTCCCAATTGGGTGCTTAGAGGATTGGTGCAGATGTAAGTCGGATCTTCAGCTCTTGAAAAGCTTCAATATAGAGCTGGCCAAAATTAAAGTCCATATCCTTCTGTAGCAGTTTGGACAAGGGCAGGGCAACTTTGCTGAAATTCTTAATGAATCCTACATGTCCCAGAAATGAGCGAACCTCCTGCACAAAAGCGGGCTTGGGGAGAGAAGTGGTAATATCGATCTTGGATTTATTGACCTCAATGCCTCTATTGGATACAAGATGTCCTAGCACAATACCCTCAGTCACCATGAAATGGCATTTTTCAAAATTAAGCACAAGATTGGTATCCATGCATCTAGTTAGCACTCAGGATAAATTTTCTAGACATGCATCAAATAACGTGGCGTACACCGTGAAGTCGCCCATAAAGACTTCCGTGCAATCTTGTAGCAAGTTCGAGAAGATACTGGTAATGCAGCATTGGAATGTGCTCGGAGCATTGCACAGGCCAAACGGCATGCGTGTGTACGCAAAGGTATTGAGTGGGCAAGTGAAGGTAGTCTTGTGCTGATCTTCAGGTGCAATATGGATTTTCATGTATCTAGAGAATCCATCCAGGAAACTGTAATGGGATTTTCTTGCTAATTTTTCTAGGAGTTGGTCAATAAAAGGCAAAGGGAAATGGTCCTTGCAAGTCGCCTGATTTAGTTTTTTGTAGTCAATACAGACTCGCTAGCTATTTTGAATCCGCATAGGTACCAAATCATCATGTTGATTCTTCATTACAATCATCCTAGATTTCTTTGGGACCACTTGCACCGAACTGACGCATTGGTTGTCCGAGATGGGGTAGATGATTCTAGTAGCAAGTAGCTTTGTTACTTCCTTTTTAATCACATCTAGGATGGTTGGATTCATCCTTCTTTGTTGTTGCCTTATTGGATGGGCTTCTTCCTCCATTAAAATTCTATGCATGCAGATTGAGGGGTTAATTCTAGGAAGGTCTGATAGTCGCTATCCTATTGCCTTCTTATGTTGCCTCAAGACTTGTAGCAATTTCTCCTTCTGCTCCCGATGGAGGTTATTGGCAATTATAACAGGGAATTGCTGGTCATTATCCAGGTAGGCATACTTTAAATGACCTGGCAATGGCTTCAGCTCTAAGGATGATGAATGTAGTAGAGAGGCTTCATTAGTTGCTCTCAGCTTGTGTTGGCCGACTCGGCTTGTACTTGGGTGATGCGACATAAATTGCGCCTTGTGCCATTTTATCTTTTTTTTTGTTTTAGAAGTTGGAAAGATCTTGTACTTCCCATAATTTATCATAATCAAACTCATCTGTTATAGACCCTAGACAGCCAATCACATCAATGTCTTCGACAAAATTTGGAAATTCATCACCGTTGGCTTCTAGTTGCATATGCTCAATGATAAACTCATTTTTAGTCGACTCAACGTGCATCAAATAAACTAAAGCTAACTATAGTATAGTCAACCCTAGGTCGAATTCTCTCAAGGACACAATGTGCTTGATTGTGACTTTATGTGAAACTGAGTGATACAAAACTCAAGTGTAGAACACATACTCACTTTCGGTTAGGTACTGAGTTTCTCTCGACAGAGGCTAGTCCAATATGGACCGGTAGAGTCTTATACGACAAGGTCTCGGCTAAGTGCTGATAGACACAACAGAATCAGACTAATTCCGTTTCGGACTAAAGTGCAAAAAATAGGGGAGTTTGGGTGTAGATTAAGTGAACAACAATTAAACTAAGAATGTAAATACAATTAAACTAGCTACTCTTACTGCTATTACTGTGTTCATACTAAACCTCAACAATCGAATCAGTTCTGGTTCATTCATTCAAATTCACGTTCCACATCAACCTTAGGTCTTCTTATGACGATCGCCAAACATTTGTCCATTGCCATACCGAAGGTTTATACAATCATTACCTTATCAGTTGGTAGGGATTAAGTTCAGAGTTGATTTTAGGTTCTCTATTAGGTTCTCTAATTGATCACCTACTGAAATTGTTAAACCGGTTCCAATCGGCCTAGTTCAATGTTATCCACATTACTATATGCAATCGCGACATAGTAAGCAGATTAAAGTGCAAGAATCGAAAATGTGAAATTGGATTGAAAACTACTCATATTATTAAGAACGAAATACAAACATAGGGTGTTAATTCAGTGGCTCCATCTTCCACAACGATCACCATGGTCGAACGGCTATGGTTCACCTCTATTAACTAAGATGTTGAGGATCAAGTCTACCAGAGTGCGATGGCGAGCCAAGCGGTCCCTTCTAACAACCTTCGGCCTCTTAGTCCTTGACCTGCGCTTCCTCAATCGAGAGAAACACTAATACGAGGACGGTGCAATATTGTAAATGTGAGAACAAGAGTGATAGAATGGATAGCAACGGAGATGAAAGCTAAGTATGAATTCAACAACCTTTAAATGCGCCCAGCTCCTACTATATATACACGAGCTAGACTTCTTGAATACGCACACACTAACGAATTCCTAACTGAACTACAGAGTAAATTTCCTGTTATACCCTTTCCTAACTTGCATTGCAAGCTTCTCCAAAAGTGATGTGGCAATAGAGTTGCATTCTTAAGTGCACAATGTAATTGGGTTGTTGGACCATAGAGCCAGTCAGTTCTAGGACGAGTGGGTGTAACATCCTAAAATTTATTTAATTAATTTTAGAAATAAATTTCATTATTATTATTATAAATTTTATTTTAATAGAGGAGTTAATAGTTTTATAAACTGATGAGGCATTAATCTGAATTATTTTCATTTATTAATTTAATTAATTGAATTAATGAGGGGTTGACGGGCAGGTCAGGGTTGACTCGATCCAATTAGAATATTAGACAGGGGGTAATCAGTTTCCCCAATTTGTGTTTTGCGCGTCAGACGGCCAAACCTAGAGAAGAGAGAAAGCAGATCTAGAAGGAGGAGAGGCTAGGGTGTTCAGATCGTCCTAAAGCTGCATCAGATCATCACTGTTCTTCGCATCTAAGGTCCGGGGGAGATGGGTTCGATTATATGTGAATGCGGGGGTGCACGGGTAGTGAGGGCAATCCCTAAGTCCTTCTAGGATCTAAATTCTCAAATTTGTTTGGTTATTATGTTCTAAAAATGTTTTAATCGGTAGAAAAGAATTCGTCAATGTGTATTATGGTTTTGGTTGACTTAATTGATAATGTAATCGGTTGCCTTTAGTGTGAAGGAAAACCTCTAGAGGGAATCCCAAAGGAACAAGAAGAATGACTTTGATGAACATGTTTTCTTCATTATGCTTCCAAGTATGGAGAGATGTCAGTTCTATCTTACTATTTGGGTTTCGTTTACATAAGAAAGAGCAGTAAGGTCTTCCCTAGGGCCCTTATTAATAATTGTTATTGTATGGTGTCTTGTGGCATTTGAAGGGGGATTAAATTCTTGGATTAACGTTTTGCCTTAATGTGATTTTCATTTGAAATTGTATGGTTAATCGTCTTAATTACTTGATTCTCATGGTTGTTCATGGTTATTCATGGTTGAGGTTTAATTTGGGACTCTTGTGTGTAATGGTGAAATTGGGTGGAATTCAATGGTGTTTTATGTGCGTTTCTGTGCGTTCTTTTAAATGATTTATGGTAATGATGGCTAAATTGATATGATTTTGTCATAATTATGGACTGTGTGAATGATGTATGAATCATGAGAATGAGAATGTGGATGTGGATGAGAATGCATTGAGCAACAGAAATGAAAGTGATTTATATATTTGAAATATGTGTCAAACACATGAATGGCATGTTTAGATCAACATTAATAATTTATGTGATCTTTTTTTTGTGTGTACTTAATGTTTGAACATGATAATGACCATGTGAACCTTTTATCCTTAATACGAATTGAGTTTCCTTGGTTTTTATCTATTACCTTGTCTTCCTTTTTATTTACTTGATTATTTTAATTTAAGTATTCGAGGTAGAAGGGTGTCACATTTAGTGGTATCAGAGCAGGTTGATTCATCGGCCATAAGTTATGTGTTTACTATGCTTGTGCTGTGCTGAACTGTGATATTGATTGAATGTGATGATTGTCTTGATTGATTTATTCTATTTTGACTGCCTACTTTTCTGCGAATAAGAAAAGTAATGTCTGGAGGAGGTAGAAACGACTATGCTATTGCTGATGCCTTGATGGTGGACTGGTTTGCTCGGTTCCAAAGGAACAATCCACCTACGTTCCATGAGGGAATTTGAGTTCGAACTTCAATTTTCTGTTCTTTCTCTTAATCTGTGTACTCATATTTGTTGAATTACTTCTATGAGTTTGATTTTGGTAAACTAGGGTTTTGAAAGGGAATCGTGTTTCTCATGGAGAAATCTCATGTTTCTATGGTAAATAAGCTATTGGATTGAGTGGTTTAGTTTTGCAATTAGAGGGGTCAAGAGAAATAAAAAAAAATTGACTTGAGAAAGTTGCAGAATTTTACACACATAAGTGTTTGATAGAAGTTCAACCCTCAAATCAAGAGATAAATTAGAATTTAAAGTGTGGATTATGATAGTAGACACTACAAGGTTTTAAAATATTATAGGCGTTATTTATTTTTTTCTCCTTCTAAATCTTATTTATCCACCATCTTCATGTAGTGTATAACTTGAAAATTCTCACAGTTATTTGATGTATAACTTGAAAATTCTCACACTTATTCTCACTCTTGGGCAAAATAAGAGTTCAACACAAGGGAGATTTTAAGAGAGAAAAGAATTTTTCAATAAATTTCTTAAGCTCTAAATGGAAACAGAGTCAACATTCCTTTGCTCCAAGAGTTAAGATGTTCAGATAATCTATGAAAACTACTCTTCCTACTCCCGAGGCAATTAAATGACCTGCAAACATCAAAGGGTGACCAAGAGTGACAAAGTTCTCTCTCGGGAACATATTCTCTCAACCTCTCAAGTGTTTGGGCTTGCATATACACTCAACATCCATGAAACTGGTATTACCAAACTTTGACTGGCCTCTCCTTCCACACCTTCAAAAACACATGCAAAATTGATCAGAAGGACTTTCTTTCGGCTTGTAACGGGGCCAGGGCTAATGGGAGGATATAGGATGGAAAGATGAGTTTTTCTAACCGTAGGGAAGAGAGGGTCAATGGGGAGTAAGTTCGTCAGTATGTGGGACATCCCAAGATACCGTGGTTCTTTTTGAAGACTTTCCTTGTTCGCTTCTTTTCTTCCCTTTTTCATTTTCATTCATTTTTTTCTTTTCCTCTCTGTTATTTTGCAGCTTTGTGCTGTGTTTTTGTTTACAGCTAATGGATTTTCGCTACTTCTTTTATTTTTCTTTTGTTTTCCTACACTTGTTTCTTGCTTTTCTTTTTCAGCCCTTTATCATACACTGTTCTTGCTTTGTTCCCTGGTGCTTCCCCTATACTTGATTGTAACTTACTCCTAAAACAATTCCAAAGCTCCTTTATCCCCTAAGGTTGAGGATAATCATGTTTTTTCCGGCCTTGGCTTGTAATGAGCTATCACAAAAGAATGGTCATTGAGGCTCAAAGGGGGTAAACAAGGGATAATCTTTACAAGGTAGGATCATTTGGCTCGAGGCTTATTGAAACATGGCGTAGATTATCTCATTCCTACATATGAAACCAGATATATCTGGAGAGTCAAGGCAAAATCCAGAATACATGGTTAGCATGGATGCAAAAATCACACAAGAAAGAGAGAATGACAAGTTGCAAAAGCCATTTATATGTACATAGGCTTAAAAATTTCTCACATGGTCAATTACTCTGCCACTAATGGTCTATCTTTTCTATTTTTCAATCACCTACTGCCTAAGGATGCAAAAATTTCATTCCTTGTGAAGCTTGAAAAATCTGTCCTCCAGGGTTCCAAATTGCTTCCTACTGATTCATCCAACACTTAAAGAAATTATTTCAAATTCTTTTTCAAGGCATTTTTCTCAGCAATCCAAGTTCAGAGTTTTAGTTAAGAAAAACAAAAGAAAAATTTACCAATGGGAGTTGAAATTGGCTCGGCCGAGCCGAAGTCGGTCCAGATCCAGCCAAGATGGGGTCGGAGTCGATATGAACTCGGCTTGGACAACCTTTTTATTTAAAACAAAGAAACAAGGGGAAAGTGACTTGAAAATGAAAAATTGAACTGAAATAAACACAAAAAGGAAAATTAAGACATAAACGAAAACCAAAGTTAGAATAGATATAACAAACAGATATGAACAGTTAGAGTTGAGTTATGAACAGAACAAAATTTCAAGCATAGAATTTAGCAAGCCTTAAATGGCCATGCAATCACCCCCCCCCACACTTAAATGTTGCATTGTCCCCAATGCATGGCATGAATTTAGAGGGGTTCATGAAACTGGCTCAAAGAGTGTCATCCGGCAGAGTTGGTTCCATTAATGAGATGGTCTCCATGTCGCCTGCTATTGGTGTTAGACCTTCATGATATAGCTTAATTTGATGCCCATTGACTTGGAAGGTGCTACTGGTGTGTTCATCCTTTTGTTCTACTACACCATATGAAAAAACATTAATGATAACAAAAGGTCCATCCCATCTAGAACGGAGCTTACCTGCTATGAGCTTTAAATGTGAATTGAATAGCAGTACTTTTTGGCCGACTCAGAACTCTTTCCTCAAGATCTATTGATCATGGAATTTCTTGACTTTTTGCTTATAGATTCAAGAGTTCTCATAGGCTTCCAAGCGAAGTTCGTCCAGTTCTTGCAATTGGAATTGTCTCTGCTTCCCTGCTTGGTCATAGTCCAAATTGCACTATTTAACTGCCCAGTAAGCTCTGTGTTCTATTTCCATAGGAAGATGACAAGCTTTACCAAAGACAATCCGGTAGAGAGACATCCCCAACGGAGTTTGGTATACAGTTTTGTATGCCCAAAAAGCGTCCTCAAGGAGTCAGCTCCAGTCCTTCCTGCTGGGATTGGTCATCTTTTGCAACGTTTTCTTTATTTCCATGTTGAAAACTTCTATGTACCACCCCATACTTGTGGAGTAAAGAGGACATGGCTATATTGCAGAAGTGACTGCCTTGGTCACTTATGAGCGCTTTCGGCACACCAAACCGACACAAGATATTGGACTTCAGAAAGTCCACTACAACCTTAGCATCATTGATTTTGGTGGCTATGGCCTCTACCCATTTAGACACGTAATCTACGGCTAGCAAAATGTAAGAGTACCAATTGGAGACTGGGAATGGCCCCATGAAGTCGATACCCCAAACATCAAAGACTTCGCAAAATAGTATGGGTTGTTGAGGTATCTCATGTCTTCTGTTGATGGCTATTCCAGCTTTTTGGCATTTTTTGCTGGTGGAGACGAATTGATAGGCGTCCCTGAAAATGGTGGGCCAATAGAACCCACAATCAAGCACTTTCTTGGCAGTCCGAGTCGATCCATAATGGCTGCCTCCAGGTGTTGCGTGACAAAACTGGAGGATCGAATTGATCTCGGTGTCAACAATGCACCTACGAATAACTTGGTCGCTACAAAGTCTCCATAGGTAGGGATCATCCCATATGTAGTATTTGGCATCATTTTGTAGTTTTTCCTTGTGTAGCCGAGATGCCTCTGGTGGAAACTGAGATGCTGCTACAAAGTTACAGATGTCGGCAAACCATGATGTAGGTGTGGTAATGTGCAATAGTTGCTCATCTAGGAATTCATCTTTGATAGGCATCGGGTCAGCTTCCCTCTTAATTCTCCTCAAGTGATCTACTACTGAATTCTCAGCACCCTTCTTATCTCTGATCTCTATGTTTAATTCTTGAAGGAGAAACATCTACCGGATTAGTCTCAGCTTGGCCTCTAGCTTCTTCAACAAGAATCTCAATGCAGCATGGTCAGAGAACACAATGATTTTTTAGTCGAGTAGGTATGAACGGAATTTGTCCAAGGCAAATACGATTGCCAAAAGTTCCTTCTCGATTGTCATGTAATTTAACTATGTTGGGTCTATTGTCTGAGATGTATAAGAAATCACATGCACCGGCTTGCTGACTCCAACTCTTTGGCCTAAGACGGCTCCCAATGCCGAATTGGATGCATCACACATGAGCTCAAATGGCAATTCCTAGTTAGGTGCTTATAGAATAGGGGCGAATGTAAGTCGGCTGTTCATCTCCTGAAAGGCTTCAATACAGGGTTGATCAAATTTGAATTCTACATCCTTTTGTAGCAGTTTGGACAGAGGCAGGGCAGTCTTGCTGAAGTTCTTAATAAATCTTCTATAAAATCCTGCATGTCCTGAGAATGAGCGGACTTCCCGCACCGAAGTGGGGTTTGGAAGAGAGGTGATAATGTCAATCTTTGATTTGTCCACCTCAATGCCTCTGTTGGATACCAGGTGCCCCAACACAATTCCCTCAATCACCATGAAATGGCATTTTTCAAAGTTAAGAACTAAGTTTGTGTCAATGCATCTTGTTAACACCTTGGATAAATTTTCCAGACGCGTCAAATGAATTGGCATATACCGTGAAGTCGTCCATGAACACCTCCATGCACTCCTGTAGCAAGTCCAAGAAGATACTTGTCATGCAATGTTGAAATGTACTTGGCGCGTTACACAGGCCAAATGGCATACGAGTGTACGCAAAGGTACCAAATGGGCATGTGAAGGTGGCCTTATGCTGATCTTCAGGCGCAATATGGATTTGCATGTATCCAGAGAAACCATCCATAAAATAGTAATAGGATTTCTTTGCTAATTTCTCCAGGACTTGATCTATGGAAGGCAAAGGAAAGTGATCCTAGCGAGTTGCCTAATTTAATCTCTTATGGTTGATGCAGACTCGCCAGCTATTCTAAATCCACATAGGTACCAACTCATCATGCTGGTTTTTCATGACGGTCATCCTAGACTTTTTAGGCACTACTTACACTGGGCTCACCCATTGACTATCTGAGATGGGGTAGATGATCCCTACAGTAAGCAGTTTTGTCACCTCTTTCTTGACTACGTCTAGGATGGTCAGATTCATTCTTCTCTACTGTTTCCTTATCGGCTTGGCTTCCTCCTCCATCAAAATTATATGCATGTAGATGGAGGGGTTTATTCTTTGAAGGTCAAATAATTTCCACCCAATTGTCGTCTTATGTTGCCTTAGGACTTGCAGCAGTTTATCCTCCTACTTCTGATGGAGATTGTTGGCAATGATGATTGAGAGTTGCTGCTTAGTATCCAAATAGGCGTATTTTAAGTGGATTGGCAATGGCTTCAATTCCATGGGTGATGGCAGAGATGAAGAATTGACGTTAGATGCTTTCAGATCCAACTAACCAACTTGAGTTGAACTCGGCACCAGGTGTGCCGACATGATTTCGGCCTTTGGCTGTTATGGCTGAATCTATTTGATAGAAACAATTCTTGTTAGATGGAAGTCGGACTCGGCTCTTTGGTTTGCTTTGAAGTCGGATCCGGATGGAATACAGCTCTTGCCTTGATTGTCCGAGATAGATTTGAATGCAACTTCTTCTGGTCTTCTTTAGCCGAGGTGGTCTCGACATGCGTTTGTACATGTAGGTCGGATTTGACCGTTGTCTTTTCGGACAAGATGACTTCGGTCCTCTCTTAGTCTCGGTTTCCTTTGGTCGACTCGTACTCGATAGTCAACATGGTTGCCACTTGTGTTGTGGATAGCTTTTTGGTCTCGGCAACTTGAAATTCTTCATCACTTGAACACTCCTGGTTCTCGTGGTTGCAAACTTGGTCTAGCAATTTGATCAACTCGGCTTCTTGACTCAAGTAAGCAAGATCAGTAAAATCATCTTCGAAGCTGGAAAGATCATGAACTTCACCATAGTCGGCTTCTTTTGTTATGGACCCTAGGCAATGATAAGAGCATTTTTAGTCGTATTCCATTTATCAAATAAACTAAAGCTAACTATAGTATAGTCAACCCTAGGTCGAATTTTCTCAAGGAGACAGTGTGCTCAATTGTGATTTTATGTGAAAACCGAAGTAAAACTGAAACTCTCAAGTGTAGAGTGCCGACTCGCTCTCGGTAGATACTAGTTCGATATGGACTCGGCAAAGCCTTATCCGACACGGTCTCGGCTAAGTGCAACGGATGCTACAGAGTCTGACTGACTCTATCTTAGATTGAAAAGTAGGAAACAGGGGGATTTGGATGCGAACAACGTAGAATGCAATTAAACTAAAATGCGAATGCAGCTAAACTAACTACTCTACTACTACTGCTACTACTGTATTCGTATTTCGGTCAAAGAATCAAGTCCATTATGGTTCAGTCACTTAGTCCACAGTTCTTATCAACCTTTAATATTCTTATTACGATCGCCAAACATTCGTCCATTGCCATATCGAGGATTTACACAATCACTACCTCATCAGTTGGCAGGGATTAAGTCCAGAGTTGATTTTAGGTTCTCTAGTTGATTACCTACTAAATTAGTTAAACCAGTTCCGATCAGCTTAGCTTAACATTGTTCACATTACTTTGTGCAATCGCGACACAGCAAGTGAATTAGATTTCAAGAATGTAACAGAGATCAGAAATCAGAAAACACTTATATTATTGGAAACGAAATACAAACACAGGGCCTAGATTTAGTGATTCCATCTTCCATGACGATCGCCATGGTCGACGGCAATGGTTCACTTCCGCTAGCTAGGACGCTGAGGATTGATATCATTCATTTTTAGTCATCTTAAACTCTTATCAAATAACTAAAGCTAACTATAGCATAGTCAACCCTAGGTCATTCTTCTCAAGGACACAGTGTGTTCGAAGTGTGTTCTAATATGGAGTAAACAAAGCAGAATCTAAGTGCAGAGTATTCGACTCGACTTGGCTAAGTGTAGACAGACGCTACAGAGTCGGACTAACTCTATATCAGACTAGGACAACAGTAAACGGGGGATTGAATTGTGAGTAAGGTAAAAGATAGTAAAATACAAAGTGTAAATGCAACTATTAACTACACTACTGCTACTACTATGATTGTGTTCATATTTTAGTCCAGTAATCAAGTCCTTTCTGGTTCATTCGTTCGGTTAACAGTCCATATCAGCCTTCGATATTCTTGTGACGATCGCCAAACATTTGTCCATTGCCATACCGAGGAATTACGCAATTGCTACCTCATCAATTGGCAGGGATTAAGTTCAAGCTGATTTTAGGTTCTCAATTGAGTGATCTAGTTGATTACCTACTGTTTCTAACAAACCAGTTCCAATCGGCTTAGTTCTATCATGGTTCCTTCACTTTGTGCAATCGCAACGCAGATAAGGAATTAACGTCTAGGAATGCAATAGAAACCAGAATCAGAAATCACTTCACATTAATGGAAATGAAATACAAACACAGGGATTTGGCTTTGGTGGCTCCGCCATCCACGACAATCGCCATGGCCGACGGCGATGGTTCACCTCGAGTAGCTAGAATGTCGAGGATCAAGTCCTCTAGAGTGCGTTGGAGTTCCAATCGGTCACCTCCAGCAACCTTCGGCTTCTCAGTTTCTAGCTTGTGTTCTTCGATCGAGAGAACGCCACTACAACACCGTAAACCACCGTGAGAGGGAGAAGATGGAATTGGGAGAAAATGTAGATGGAAGCGTGAGTGTAATTATGAAGCCAAAAAATGCTGATTTGTTCATAGCTGCACCTATATATACAGGGCGTGACAACTAACTTCCCTAACTATCTTAATAGAATTACATTTGAAATCCCTGTTCTACCCTTGCTATTACTTGCGTTGCAAGCGACTCCAGGAGGTGACGTGGCTGCTGAGCTGAAACCATAGTAGCTTCATAATAGGTCGTTGACATGGGGCGCCACTGAGCTTCGCTCTTCATTGGGCCAAGATGGAGTCGGCCAAGTCAGAGGTGTTTCCAACTGGGCTTCCTTTGGATGGGCTGAGAGTTCGTCTGGACCTGCAATGAAGGATTTGTTAGCTTATACCTTGTTTTAGCACAGATTTGCATTTTTCTCTGGTTTTAGTCTCTTAATCTAAATCTTAGCTAACAATCGTCTTTTAGGTGCTTGAGTTGCCTACTGACACCACTCTTAGGTCCATGTTTAATGTATGATTTTTGACTCATCAAAACCCCCACACTTAGCCTTTTGCACTCCTGGGCAAAATAGGATGACTTATGCAAGGTAGTTTCAGGCTGAGGAAGAAAAATTCTTTTGTTGACTTCTTCAATTTGAATGGACAGAGTCGACTTCTCTTCCTCCCAGCTCAGAGTGTTTATGCAATCAAAGAACCACTTTATTTGGCCTAAAATGCCTTGTGACCTACCGATGGGAGGAAGTGACCACGAGTGATAGAGCCCTCACTTAGGCAATCAATTCTCTCAATTCTCTCAAGTGTTTGGTTTATGTTTTCACTCAGCATTACATGCAATTGCTATTACCATGTCCTACCAAAGCTCTCCTTATACACCTGCAAAACACAAACAGTTATGATCACTAGGGCTTTCTCAACTTGTAGCGAGGCTAGGGTCACGGGTAGGTTGAAGATGGACAGTTGGCTCAAGACCCATGGGGAGGATGGGAGCGATGAGAAGTGAGTCTTATCAGCATGAGGATAGCCCCTGGTTTCTTTGTGGTCCCCTTCCTCTTTGTTGCTCACTTTCCTTTTTATTTCCTTGTATTTAGGCAGCTTGTTATTTTTGTTGCTTCAGCTTAGCTTTCAGCTGCTCATTTCTTTGCTAATTATGCTTGATTTTTTTTATTTTTCTCTTGTTTCTTTCATTCAATTTCTTTCTTTTCTCCTTTTCCTTCGAGCTTTTGGAAGTTTCAGACTGGTTTCTACTTCCTGGGCATCCCCCCATACTTGATTCTAACTCACTCCTAAAACAATTCCAAGGCTCCTCGGCTCCCCAAAGGTGGGTGAACTTATGGTTTTTCTGGCCTCTGCTTGTAATGAGCTACAAGAAAGAATGGTCAAATTAGGCCCAAGGGGGTGAACAAGGAAAGAATTATTTATGGACAACTTATTTGGCTTGGAGCTCATAAGAAACATGGACTAGATCATGTCATTCTTGCATGTGAAAAACAATTGTATACAGAGAGTTAAGGCAGAACGTAGCATACGCAATTAACATGCATGTAGACTCACTCAAGAAGGAGAGAGAGATGGCAAGAATGTAGGCCATCATTGTTGCACGACTCAAATTCTCACTCGGTTTATTTTCGCTCTTTCACCTTGAGGTTCCTCTTCCCTTTTTCAGTCACTAGGTGCTTGGGACACAAAGATTTTGGTTCCCTTTAGGCAGAGGCCACCTCTTTTCGGGGTTGAGGAGATTGCTTCAACTGGTTCATCAAACTTCCGAACTCAATTAGGAATTTTTCTCTTTCTTTTTCATTTTGCGTCTTTGATTCTGCTAGGCCGAGGTGGAATCGGCTGAGAAGCTTTTTATTGAATGTAAAGACTTAAAAAAATTTCAATAGTGAATACAATACTAATGAAGTGGAAAATTGGAAAATGTTTAAAGAAAAACTAAAGGTGAGTAAGTAGTAGTGAGGCGTATATGAATTTCAGTCCTAGATGGTTAGAACACCCCCCCTCACACTTGAATTCAGCATTGTCCTCAATGCATAGATTGAAGGGGTATGGCCAAGTTGGCCTAGGCTGTGCCCTCTGGTGGAGCTGGTTCCGCCAATGAAATGATCTCCATATTATTTCTGGGTGATGCCACACCTTCATGGAATGGCTTGACTTGATGCCCGTTGACCTGGAAGGTGCGGTTGGTATGTTCATCTTTTAGTTGTACTGCACCATGGGGAAATATGTTAGTGATAACAAAAGGTCCATCCCATCTAGAACGAAGCTTACTTGCTATGAGCTTTAATCTGGTATTGAATAGCAATACTTTCTGGCCGATGTGGAAGTCTTTTCGCAGATCCTTTGGTCATGGAATTGCTTAACCTTTTGCTTGTATATCCTGGAATTCTCATAAGCTTCCAAGCGGAGTTCATCCAATTCTTGAAGTTGGAATTTCCTCTGTTCTCCTGCCTGGTCATAGGCCATGTTGCATTGTTTGACTGCCCAGTAGGCTTTATGTTATAGCTCTAGAGGGAGGTCGCAGGCTTTGCCAAAAACGATCCGGTAGAGAGACATCCCTAACGGTGTTCGGTATGCAATTCTATGCACCCAAAGAGCGTCCTCGAGGAGTCGGCTCCAATCCTTCCTGCTCGGATTTGCCATATTTTGCAATGTTTGCTTGATTTCCCTATTAAACACTTCAGCTTGAGCATTTGTCTGGGGTGATATGTGATAAGCTCTGTTTTAGTCATCTTAACAGGCATCAAATAACTAAAGCTAACTATAGTGTATTCAACCTAGGTCATTCTTCTCAAGGACACAGTGTTCAAAGTGTGTTTCAATGTGAAGTAAACGGTTTAATTTTAAGTGTAGAGTGCTGACTTGTTTCGGCACTGGCGAATTGTGCTCGGCAGAAACTGAGTCGAGATGATCTCGGCGGAGATCTATCTGACTTGGTTTTCGGCTGAGTGTGACAGACGCCACTGAGATGGACTATCTTTGTCTCGGACTGAAAAGCAGTAAAAAAAGGGGTTGGAGTGCAAGTAAAGCGAAATAAACTAGACTATGAATGCAATGAATATATACTAATAGTTTTACTATTATTATTATTATATAACTATGTTCATGTTCGTGCTATCGGTCCAAGTTCAGTCCAATTTCCACATTCTAGTTCTCAGTCCATATCAGCCTAGGTAAGTCTTATGGCAATCGCCAAAGGTTCGTCCATTGCCATACCGAGGAATTATGCAATTGCTACCTCATCAGTTGGCATGGATTAGGTTTAGAGCTGATTTTAGGTTCTCGATTAACAATCGTTAAATGATTACCTACTGAATTAGTTAAACCAGTTCCAATCGGCTTAGTTTAACATTGCTCATAGTTTAATTGCAATTGCGGATTAAATCATGAGTTGAAGGAGAGGAAGAAAATGGAGATGAGAAATGCAGAATGGAAATGATTAATAGAAAACAGAGTACAAGCATAATGGTCTGAATTCAGGTGAATCCATCTTCCACGACGATCGCCATGGTCGATGGTGGTGGTTCACCTCTAATAGCCTGAGCGCTAAGGATGAGATTCACCAGAGTGTGTTGGAAATCCCAATCAGTCCCCTCTGACAAACTTCGGCTTCCCAGTCTTAGACCTACATTTCCTCGATTGAGAGAAACACCAATGCAGCATTGTGCACCACCGTAGGCAGAGAAAAACGGGAGCGAAGAAATGGATAAAATGAGAGTGTATTAAGAGTGAATTCAAAGACCCCTAAAAAGGGCACATCCCCTCCTATATATACACGAGCTGTGACCTGCTACTCCTAATGATTCCTAACAGAATTACAAAATGAATTGCCTATTCCACCTTTGCGTAACTTGCACTGCAAGCTTCTCCAAGTGACGTGGCAGTTGTGCTGGAGCTGAGGTGGCTTCTGAGCAGGATAGCTGACATGGATAACATCGCTGAGCCACTCCTTACTGGATTGCTCCTACTTGGGCTGCTAGGCCGTGAAGCCTGGCCTGATCTGGTTTGGCCGAGATGGAGTCGGTCTTGGGCGAGACGACTTCATCTCGGTTGAGTCTTCTTATGATGGACCTTAGAACATTTCGACTGATCCTACAAGAATAGAAGAGTTAGCTAAGAACCTCGAATTAGCACAGAATTGTGTTTTCTCTATTTTTAGGTCCATAATATGAATCTCAGCTAACATTCAATCCTTAAGCACAAGATAGTCTTGAAAGCATCCTTCTTAGGACCATAAAAGATGCATAATCTATGACATCAGACCCCCACACTTAACCTTTTGCACTCCTGGGCAAAATAGAATAAAATACACAAGAGAGATTTTTAAAGGTAGAAAAGAATTTTCAATTGGCTTCCTTGAGTTTAACTGAGACAGAGTCGGCACTCATTCACCCACGGGTCAAGACACTCAAACAATCTGAGAATTACTTCTTCCGTGCTTTAGGAAAGTTCATAACTTGCAAATAGAGAAAGGTAACCAAGAGTGACAGAGCTTTCATTTAGGCAACAACTCCTTCACTTCTCACGTGTTTGGGTTTGTATTTACACTCAACATTCATGGAACTGATATCACCATACTTTGCCAGAGCTCTCTTTTTTACACCTGCAAAAACACATGCAGTTATGATCACTCGGACTTCTTTTTTAAACTTATAATGAGGCTGGGGTCACGGTAGGATAGAATATAGAAACTGGCTTCAAGACCCATGGGAAGAGAGGAGTAATGGGAGTAAGCTTCATCAGCATGAGGGATAGCCCAGGATGCTGTTATTTCCTTCTTTTGTTATTGCCAGATCATTTCCTTTCCTTTTTCTTATTATACATATTCATACAGCTTGTTATTTCCTTTGTCTGATTCAGCTTAGATTTTTCAGCTGCTGCTTCCATTTTTTCTTTTTCTTTCTTTCCCTTGCTTCTTTTCTTTCTTCGTAAATTTGAGCCTTTAGTGGATGCTGAATGAATTCTGCTTCCTGGAGATTCCCTCACACTTGATTATGACTTACTCCCAAAACAATTCCAAAGCTCCTCTACTTCCTGAGGGTGAGGTTGATTCATGGTTTTCCAGCTTTGGCTTGTAATGAGCTGTAAGAAAGAATAGTTATGTGGCTTAATAGGGGTGAACAAGGGTTAGCATTTGTTCAGGTAGGCTTTACTTGGCTCGGTGCTCATAAGAAACATGGCCTACTCCCACGGGTTGGACAATACTCCCGTTTGCAAGTTGAATGGTCATCCCTGTGGGTTCTAAGTCACCAAAATTCAGGGACCTGTAGATTGACGCGGGCATGACATTGATTGAGGCTCCCAGGTCCAACATGGCATCGGCAAAAGTGCATTCACCGATGGTGCATGGGACAGAAAAGATTCCAGGGTCTCTGCATTTCTTTGGCAAATTTAGTGCACCTGTAGTGATTGCTTCATTTTTTGTCAGGGCCGACACCACACCTCCAATTTCCTTGCTCCCTTTTATTTTTCTTCTTTTATTTACGCACATTCCTTGAGGAATTTTGCGTATTAAGACTTGTTTAATAGCGTCAAGGAATGGCATATTGATTTCACCTTTCAAACATCTTTAACAATTATTCATCTAACTCTGGCTTTCTTGCCGAAGTGGTCCGAGATGGAAATGGCAATGGGACAGTTGTCTCTGGCCGAGACTGCAAGTCGACATTCAGCTCGAGTCGGCTTCAGCTGATCTCGACAACTACTGCAGTGTAGGTTGAGGTAATTCTTTTCCACTTCAAAGAGTGACTACACAAGTGTTTCCTCTCAGATTTGGAACTATTTAAGATGGGAGGTTCTTTGGATCCTGCCGACAATAATTGACTCACAGTATTAGCAAGCTGTCCAATCTACGTTTTGAGGTCTTGAACGGTGGTGGTCATGTTCTGCTGGAACTGCATATTACTGGAGCTCACAGCTTGTTGGAACTCCAGGTTGCTTGTTGCAAGCTGCTTCATCAATTCTTCCAGAGATGGGGAGTTGCCTTGGGTAGGCACTCTCTCTACTTTGCTGTTGCTGTTGGAAAGGTGGTGTGCTTGATATTGCAGAGTCGATTTGTTGATAACCTGCTTGCCTCTGATAGGTATTTCGGTGTGGATCTGAATTGTTGAGCAGTGTATGGACCCCGATTCGGTCCTAGCTGAAATGGCTGTCTCCCATGTTGCTGGTTATCAAATGGGCAATTCTGATACGGCTGCTTCCCGTATTGAAATCCACCTATGGCTCCAACACTCTCTGGTTGGTCCTACTTGGTTTCTTGAAGAGTGGGGCACATGTCAATAGGGTGCTCCATGGAAGTACATATGCCACACACCTTCGCTGCCAGAGCTAGTTGGTGTTGTCCAACACCAGGCTGTCTCACTAAGGATGTCAATTCGGTTAGCTGATTCTCCAATCTCTGGTTGGAAGCTGCACCGATTTCATTCACCATCCGAGTTTGAGTTGGCCCTCCGGTGCCAAATTGTTGTGTATTGCTTGCCATATTAGAGATCATATGCCTTGTTGCTGCTGGCATTTTATCCATCAGGGCTCCACCACTGGCTGCGTCTATCATGCTTCTGTCCATCATTGATAGTCCTTCGTAGAAATACTGGATCAGCAACTGTTCGCTGATCTGATGGTGTGGACAGGTGGCACAAAGTTTGTTAAACCTTTCCCAATACTCGTGCAAAGTTTCTCCTGCATGCTGCCTTATCCCACATATCTCCTTTCTGATGGACATAGTTCGAGATGCCGGAAAGAACTTTTTCCAGAATGTGCGCTTCATATCTCCCAGGTGTTGAAAAGTACTGGCTGAAGATACAGCCAATCCTTCGCTGCTCCATCCAGGGAGAATGGGAACGCTTCATTTTCATGTAGTCCTCTGATATCCCCTGCGGTCTCATTGTGGAGCAAACCACGTGGAATTCCTTTAGATGTTTGTGGGGTCTTCTCCTGCAAGACCATGAAATTTGGGCAACAGGTGTATAAGACCAGACTTCAATTCATATGTTTGAGCTAGCTCTAGCTGTGGGTATTGGATACACCAAGGTTGATACACCACGTCTGGAGTGGCCAATTCCTTCAATGTTCTGTCGTTATTCTCCATCTGTTCTACCTCTACAAAAATGTTAGAACTAGCAACAAGTGTGTTAGAAGAGGACAAGTTAGAATTAATGGCAAAATCTGAACTATTACTAGTATTTACTATAGTGTTTTGTATTTTTCGCAATCTACGTAAAGTTAATTCTATCTCTGGGTCAAAAGCACACAATGGGTCAGTACTACTCCTAGTCATGCATTGTACACATTATGTAGAAAAATCAGATTTGAAACAGGACTTACAATAGTAAACTACCACTATCAGTCAACTGCCTAATGGAACTACAAGAATGGGTTGTAGAAAGAATGCAATGCAAAAAGAATGTAAGTCAACCTTGAGATGCAGATGTGAATGCAAAACAGAATGCTAACACTATGTACTGAAAAAATAAATGTTTTATTGCTTTTGTTTGTTTGTTTTTTTTTTTTTGGTGAATTCACGCAGAGATAAATAAACAACTTAACATGCTTTTTATTTAGGATTCAAACTCTAGAAGACGGGTACAGACAAATTCAAAAAGACTCAATTAGACTGACTTGACAAACATTCTACAGACTCAGATTCGACTTCACTTATCTTGGGACACTAAAACACAAAAGAACTTGTATCCCTAAGAATCGGCGTTTGATAAGCTTTGTTTTAGTCGTCTTAACAGGCATCAAATAACTAAAGCTAACAATAGTGTAGTCAACCTAGGTCATTCTTTCTCCAAGGACATAGTGTGTTCGAAAGTGTGTTTCAATGTGAAGTAAATGAAGCGAATTTTAAGCGTAGAGTGCTGACTTGTTTCGACACTGGCCGAATTACTCTCGGCAGAAACTGAGGCTGAGATGATCTCAGCGAGATCTATCCGACTTGGTTTCTATTGAGTGTGACAGACGCTACGTAGATGGACTATCTTTGTCTCGGACTGAAAAGTAGTAAACAAGGGGGGTTGGAGTGCAAGTAAAGCGAGAAATAAACTAGACTATGAATGCAAAGGAATATAAACTATTAGTTTTACTATTATTATTATTATATAACTGTGTTCATGTTTTGTGCTATCAGTCCAAGTTCAGTCCAATTTCCACATTCTAGTTCTCAGTCCATATCAGCCTAGGTAAGTCTTATGGCAATCGCCAAGGTTCGTCCATTGCCATACCGAGGAATTACGCAATCGCTACCTCATCAATTGGCAAGGATTAGGTTCAGAGCTGATTTTAGGTTCTCGATTAACAATCGTTAAATGATTACCTACTGAATTAGTTAAACCAGTTCCAATCGGCTTAGTTTAACATTGCTCACGGTTTAATAAAGAATCGCGGATTAAATCATGAGTTGAAGGAGAGGAAGAAAATGGAGATGAGAAATGTGGAATGAAAATGATTAATAAAAATAGAGTACAAACACGGTGGTCTGAATTCATGTGAATCCATCTTCCACGGCGATCGCCATGGTTGATGGTGGTGGTTCACCTCTGATAGCTTGAGCGTTGAGGATTAGATTCACCAGAGTGTGTTGGAAATCCCAATCAGTCCCCTCTGACAAACTTCGGCTTCCCAATCTTAGACCTGCATTTCTTCGATCGAGAGAAACACCAATGCAGCACCGTGCACCACCGTAGTAGGCGGAGAAAAACGGGGCGAAGAAATGGATAAAATGAGAGTGTATTAAAGTGAATTCAAAGACCCTCGAAAAAAAGTGCCCCTTATATATATACACGAAGCCAAGTGACCTACTACTCTAATGATTCCTAACAGAATTACAAAATGAATTGCCTATTCCACCCTTTTACGTAACTTGGCTGCAAGCTTCTCAAGAAATGGCGTGGCAGTTGTCTTTGGCTGAGGTGGCTTCTAAAATTTGGATAGCTGACGTGGATAACATCACTGAGCCACTCCTTATTGGATTGCTCCTACTTGGCCTGTTGAGTAGTGAAGCCTGGCCTGATCTGGTTTTGGCCGAGATGGAGTCGGCCCTTGGCCGAGACGACTTCATCTCATTTGGTCTTCTTATGATGGACCTTAGAACATTTTAGGCTAATCCTACAAGAATAGAAGAGTTAGCTAAGAACCTCAAATTAGCACGAGAATTGTGTTTTCTATTTTAGGTCCATAATATGAATCTCGGCTAACATTCAATCCTTAAGCACAAGATAGTCTTGAAAACCTCCTTCTTAGGACCATAAAAGATGCATAATCTATGACTCATCAATATGCTATAGCAATCATGTGTGCCACCTATATTTCTAAAGAAGGGAGGCCATGGCTCTGTTGTAGAAATGACTCCCTTGATCACGATGAGTGCTTTTGGCACACCAAACCTCTACAAAAATGTTGGACTTAAGAAAGTCCACTACTACCTTGGCATCGTTGGTTCTGGTGGCAACGACTTCTACCCATTTTGATACATAATCAACGGCCAATAAAATGTAAGAATAACCATTGGAGACTAGAATGGTCCCATAAAGTATATGCCCTGACGTCAAAGACTTCGCAAAAGCAAATAGGTTGTTGGGCCATTTCATGCCTTCTGCTCATGGCCATTCCTACTTTTGGCTCCTTTCGTAGGTGGGAGACGCAATTGATGGCGTTTCTAAAAATAGAGGGCTAATAGAGGCCACAATCCAGCACTTTCCTGGCAGTCCGAAAGGATCCGAATGGCCACCTCCAGGGGTGGAATGGCAGAACTAGAGGACCGAATTGATCTCGGTGTCGGAATGCACCTACGGATAACCTTGTCATTGTACAAACCTCCAAAGGTAGGGATCATCCCAAATGTAGTACTTGGCATCGCCGTTTTATCCTTATAGGCCCGAGATACCTCAGTGGAAAATGAGATGTTGCCACGTAGTTGTAGATGTCGTCAAACCATGGTGTGGCCGTCTTGATGTGCAAGAGTTTCTCATCGAGGAATTCATCTGGGATAGGCATCGGTTCACTTTCATTTCGATTCTACTTAGATGATCTGCCACGAGTTCTCAACACCCTTCTTATCTCTTATTTCTAAGTCGAATTCTTGGAGAAGAAGCATCCACCGATCGGTCTAGGCTTAGCATCAGGCTTCTTTAGCAAGTATCTCAAGGCAGCATGGTCGAGAACACAATTATCTTGGAACCAAGAAGGTAAGAGCGAAATTTGTCTAGGGCAAACACAATTGCCAAAAGTTCCTTCTCGATTGTTGTGTAGTTTTTCTGGGCGGATCCATAGTTCTGGATGCATAAGCAATTACATGCGCTGGTTGGCTGACTTCGCTTTTGGCCGGAGATAGCTCCCAATGTCGAGTTGGATGCATCGCACATTAGCTCGAATGGCAGGTCCCAGTTTGGTGCTTGCAAGATAGGGGCAGATGTGAGCGGTTCTTCACTCTGAAATGCTTCGATACAAGGCTGATCGAGGTTGAATTCCACATCCTTCTTTAGCAGTTTGGATAGAGGTAGGGCTAGCTTTGCTGAAGTTCTTAATAAATCTTTTGGCAAAACATGTCCTAAGAATGAGCGAACTTCCCATACAGAGCGGGGTTTTGGAAGGAGGTGATAACATCTATCTTGGCTTTATCCACCTCAATGCCTCTGTTAGAGATCGATGTCCCAACACTATTCCCCTCGCTACCATGAAATGACATTTTCGAAATTCAGCATGAGGTTTGTGTCAATGCTCTTCAACACCTTAGATAGATTGCTCCGACATGCTTCAAATGAGTCACGACACCGTGAAGTCATCCATGAACACCTCCATGCAACTCACGTAGTAAGCCCGAGAAGATACTTGTCATGTAGTGTTGAAACGTACTAGGTGTATTGCACAAAGCCGAAGGGCATGCGAGTGTACGCAAATGTGCCAAAAAGGGTAGGTGAAGGTGGTTTTATCTTGATCTTCAGGTGCAATATGTATTTGCATGTACCTTGAGAATCCATCAAGAAAAGTAATAATGGGATTTCCCTGATAATTTTTCTAGGACTTGATCAATGAAAGGCAAAGAAAATGGTCCTACTGCATCACCTGGTTTAGTCTTTTATAGTCGATGCAAACTCACTGACTATTCTGAATCCTTGTAGATACCAACTCATCATGCTGGTTTTTCATGACAGTCATCTCGTATTTCTTAGGAACTACCTGCACAAGGCTAACCCATTGATTTGTCAGAGATGGGGTAGATAATGCCTGCAGAAGGAGCTTTGATACTTCCTTCTTAACTTTACGTCTAGGATGGTAGGATTTAGTCTTCTTTGTTGTTGCCTTACTGGCTTGACTTCCTCCTCCATTAATATTCTATGCATGCAAATGGAGGATTGATGCTGGAAGGTCTACAATCTTCCACCCGATTGTCTTTTTATGTTGCCTCAGGACTTTCAGCAACTTTTCTTCTTGCTCTTGGTGGAGATTGTTGGCAATAATAACTGGGAGCTGTTGTTCACTGTCCAAGTAGGTATATTTCAAGTGACTCAGCAATGGTTTCAACTCCATGAAATGGTGGTGGCAATGGAGACTTTTCAGGTACTGGCGCGGATCCGTCTAGCCGGCTTGATCTCGACTCGGCATCAAGTGTGCCGACATGATTTCGCCTTAGGCTGCTTTGGCCGGGCTCGACATGGTGGCTTTGGTTCTCGTCAAATTAGAGTCGGCCTTGACTTCTTGTGCAACTTCGAGCCTGGATCCGGCGGAACATTGAGCATTACACTTCCGTTTGAGTCCGGTCTTCACTGGTCGAGATGATCTCGGCAAGCATGTTTAACCTTTTGTTTGGCTTTTTAACCGAAGTTGACTACTTGGCCTTCGTTGGCCGACTTGGTTTTGTTGTTGGCGATGCTTTTTGGCATCTTGGGCCGTTGTCTTTCATCTCGGCATTGACTCACCCTCACAACCGGTTTGTTTTGGCCGTGAATATGGTTGCTAGCTTTGTATTATTTGTGCACTTTGAGCTCTTTCGGGTTGTAGACTTGATTTAATAACTCTTGTTAATTCTGTTTTCAAATGCCAAGCCGGCAATGTCAGCCATAATCACCCTCAAAGTCTGGGAACTCTTGTACTTCATCGTAGTCAGCCTTTGAGCAGCTACTTGATTCGACGATTTCAGCAAAATCTTCTGCTTCTTCCACTTTACAACTGTCTAGCTAAAAGTATTCCTCCACAAGTTCTTCTATCATATTTATGCCAAAGAAGAGAATGGTGTTCGATGGGGTGCTTCATGGCTTCAAAGATGTTGAATTTCACCAATCGTCACGAATTCCATTGAGAGTGTTCCGTGTCACGTCAATTTTGTCCTTGCTGTCATTAAGAATGGTTTCCCCGAGTATTAAGGTTGACTCCTTTCATGCCTCGTCCTCCATGTAATGACACATAGAAATCAGCTGGAAATATTAATTCGTTTATTTGGGCGAGAACATCTTCGAGAACTCCCAAGGGTTGCTGCATAATGCTTCTGTTGGGAAGTTGAATGGTCATCCACATTGGGTTCAGTCTCCAAATTGAGGGACCTATATATTGATGTCGGCATGGCGTTGATTGGCGCTCCCAGGTCAGCATGGCATCAGCAAATGTGCATTTACCAATTGTGCATGGGACAAGAAGATTCAGGGATCTCGACATTTCTTCGGTGAGGGCTTGTGAAATTCCTACAGGTGGAATCATTCTTTGTTAAAGAGCCGACACCATGCCTCCAATTCTCAACTCCCCCTTCATCTTTCTTCTTTTGTGTACGCATAATTCCTTAGGAATTTTGCATACTTTATTTGTTTGATCGCGTCGAGGGAGGAGGAATGTTGATTTCCACCTTCTTGAACATCTTTAGTAGTTCTTAAATCAGAATCTGGTTTCCTTGCAAAGATGGTCGGGATGGAAGCAGATAATGGGACAACTGTCCCTAAGTATCCCAATCAACGATTGCATCGAGTCGGCTCAACTTTGACTTTTTGCATCATCTTTGTGGAGGTTGAGCTAGTTCCTTTTCGAAGTATCAAGCACTAGCATTCCCTTTCGGTTGGAATAGTTTGAGAGGAAGGTTGCTTTGAGTCGATGGTGTAATTGGCTCATAGTATTTTGCTAGCTGTTCCATTTGCATCTTGAGGTCTGGATGGTGGCTGTCATATTTCTTCAGAATTGCATGTTGTTGGAGCTTCTGGGTGTTGGAACTCCCATATTACTTGCCACAAACTACTTCATTAAATCTTCAAGTGATGGTGAGTTGCCTTGGGTAGGAGTTCTGTTGTGTGGTGGGAAGGATGGTGTTGTGTATTGTGGACTCATTTGGCAGTGGTAACCGGTTGCTCCATAGGAGTACATTCGACGCGGATCCGAATCTACGAGCTGCATATGGTCCTTGTTATGGACCTGGCTGAAATGATTACCTTCCATATGATTGGTTGTCGAATTGCTGAGTTTGAATGTAGTTTGCTTCCTATCTTGAAATCCTCCTACGGCTCCCACACTCTTTGTGTGGTCGAACTCATTTCTTGTAGGTGGGGGCACGGGTGGTGAGGGTGCTCGGCTTGAAGTACATATCCACAGACCTTTGCTGCCATGGTTGGATGATGTTGACTAATAGCCAACCTGTCTCACGAAGATGTCAATTCGGTTAGCTGGTTCTCCAACCTTTGATTGGAGGCTGCACGATTTCATTCCTTTGGCCGAGGGCAGTTCGGCCCTCGATCCCAAATTGTTGAGTGTTGCTCGCGTGTTCGAGATTAGATGCCTTGTTGCTACTAGTGTTTGTCCATCAATGCTCTCCATTGGCGGCATCAATCATACTTACATCCATCATCGTCAGTCCTTCATAGAAATATTGGATCACCAACTGATTGATACGATGGTGTGGATATGTGGCATAGAGCTTATTAAATCGCTCCCAATACTCATGCATAGTTTCTCCTATGTGTTGCTTTTATCCCACATATTTCTTTTCAGATGGTCGCATGATCTTGGAAGCTAGGAAGAATTTCTCCAGGAAGGTCCGTTTCATGTCTCCCCGGTGTTGAAAGTGCTGGCTGCGTGATATAGCCAGTCCTTTGCAGACTCCATCTAGGGAGAATGGAAATGCCTTCATTTTGATGTAATCTTACGGACTCATGGCCTCATCGTGAACAAACCACGTGGAATTCTTTGAGATGCTTGTGGGGTCTTCTCCTGCAAGACCATGAAATTTAGAAGCAAATGTATTAAACCAGACTTCAACTCATATGTAAAGAGCCGGCTTTATGGATATTGGATACACCAAGGCTGGTACACCACGTCTGGAGTGGCTAGCTCCTTCCACATCTGTCATGATTTTCCATTTTTCTGGTTCTGTAAAAAGTGTTAGAACTTGGAAACAAGTATGTCGGTATGAAGCAGATAGAGTCAAGGAGACAGTGTAAACACTACCCACTGTTTATTTTAGCCTTTTTTGTTTTCCTTATTCTCGTAGGGTCAGTTCTATTTCTCTCGTCAGGCGCATGAAAGGGCCAGTGCTACTCCTAGTCATGCATCATGCAACGGCGCCAATTTGATATCATTCGTTTTTAGTAGTCTTAAAGCTTATCAAATAACTAAAGCTAACTATAGCATAGTCAACCCTAGGTCATTCTTCTCGGACACTTATGTGTTCGAGAGGTGTGTTCTAATGTGGAGTGAACAAAGCAGAATCTAAGTGTAGAGTATTCGACTCGACTTGGCTAGC
This sequence comes from Mucuna pruriens, assembly GCA_025330945.1. Lineage (NCBI taxonomy): Eukaryota > Viridiplantae > Streptophyta > Magnoliopsida > Fabales > Fabaceae > Mucuna > Mucuna pruriens. Next base: position 21,812 of record JAENHJ010000002.1, on the reverse strand, counting down.
AAAATAGACGCTATAGAGTCGGACTAACTCTGATTGCGATTAAGGTAAAATACAGTAAAATACAAAGTGTAAATGCAGCTATTAACTACCCTTCACTCTCGCTATGATTGTGTTCATGTTTCAGTCCAGTAATCAAGTCCTTTCTGGTTCATTCGTTCGGTTAACAGTCCATATCAGCCTTCCGATATTCTTATGACAATCGCCAAACATTCGTCCCATTGCCATGTGAGGAGGCTAGAATGTCGAGGATCAAGTCCCCTAGAGTGTGTTGGAGTTCAATCGGTCACCTTCAGCAAAGAACCTTCCTGTTTCTTTTGCATTCTTGATCGAGAGAATGCCACTACAACACCATAAACCACCGTGAGAGGGAGATGATGGAATTGGGAGAAAATGTAGATGGGCGTAGTGTAGTATGAAGCCAAAAAATGCTGATTTGTTCATAGCTGCACCTATATACAAGACACCCACAACTAACTTCCTAACTATCTTAACAGAATTACATTTGAAATCCTGTTCTACCCTTGCTATTACTTGCGTTGCCAAACTGACTCGAGGGAGGTGGCGTGGCTGCTAGTTGCTAGAACCCGGAGTAGCTTCATAATTCGTTGATGTGGAGCCGCCACTAAGCTTCTCTTTGTTGGGCCGAGATAAGTTTCCAGTGGGGTCGGTGTTTTCGGTTGAGCTTCCTTTGGATTGGTGAGGATTCGTCTAGACACACAAATGAAGGATTTGTTAACATACCTTGTTTTAGCACAGATTTAAGTTTTCTCTGGTTTTAGTCTCTTAATCTAGATCTTAGCTAACAATGTTTTTTAGGTGCAGGTTGCCCTACCATCGCATACCACTCTTAGGTCCATGTTTAATGTATGATTTTGACTCATCAAGGATCAGGTCCACTAGAGTGCATTGGTAATCCAATCGGTCCCCTAGCAACAGCTTCGGCTTCCGGTTCCTAACCTGCACTTCCCTCAATCTGAGAGAAGCACCAATGATAGCATCGTGCACCACCACAGGCGTAGAAGATGAGAGAGAGAATGGAAATAATAAATGGGAAAATATGAATTCAAAAGACACCTGAAAAGTGCACTCCTCTCCTATATACGCCATAAGCTATGACCTGTTACTCCTAACGATTTCTAACATAATTACAAACCTAATTGCCTATTCTACCCTTACTTAACTCGTAACTAGCAAGTCTGCTAGGAGCGAGTGGCAACTGAAACTAGAGTTGAGGTGGATACACCTCTGGGCCACTCCTCATTGGCTGCTGGACCGTTGAGTCGCCCATTTGGGAAGTCAGTCGGTTGGATCGAAGCCTTGCCTAGCTAAGATGGAGCTTCTGCAATTAAGGATTACTTCATCTCGGCTGAGTCTTCTTGTGATGGGCCAAGATCGGTCTCGATTGGACCTCTTATGATGGGCTGAGATCATCTCATTGATGATTGTAAGTAAAGAAAGAACAATTCTTTTATTAGCCTAAGATCTCGAATTAGCACAAATTTATATTTTCTCTATTTTGGTTCATAATATGAATCTTAGCTAATACTCAATTCTTAGGCACCAAATGATCTCTAAAACACTAATCTTAGGGTCCTCCCAAGGTGTATAAATATGACTCATCAGACCCCCACACTTACACTTTTGCACTTGTGGGCAAAATAAGAGTTCAAACACCAGGGAAATTTTAAAAGAGAAAGAATTTTTTCAATAAATTTCTCAAGCTTTAGAAAGACAGAGTCAGCATTCGTTCACCCAGAAGAGCCTAGAATGTTCAAGCAATCTATGAAAACTACTCTCCCAACATTAAGGACTTTAAATGACTTACAAACAACAAAGGATATCAGAGTGACAAAGTTCTCTCTTAGGAAAAAAAATTCTCTCAGCCTCAAGTGTTTGGGCTTGTATATACACTCAACATCTCATGTAATCTGGTATTACCAAACCTTGGTGACTCTCTCCTTCCACACCTTCAAAAATACATGTAGTCATGATCAAAGGGGCTTCATTCTCGACTTGTATCGTGACCTGGGTCAAAAGGTGGGGTACAGGATGGGTAAGTGAGGTTTTTCCAACCAAAGGGAAGAGAAAGAATGGGGGAGTAGTCTTACCAAAGCATGGGAGAGTATCCCCAGTAAGTAGAGCTTGAAAAATCGTTCAACTCTCTTTCCCTTTCTTTCCTTTTTCTAATTTTCTTTTCTTCTTTTCTCACTTATTCTTTCACAGCTTTGTGTTGTGTTTTTGTTTGAACTTATGGCTTTTGGTTTCTTCTTTATTTTCTTATACTTGCTTCTTTCCTTCTTTTTCTTTTTTCGACCAACTTTTTAATTAAAACTCTTGCTTCATCCCATGGTGTCTCCCCCAACACTTGATCGTGACCTGGTCCCAAAATAATTCAAAGCTCCTCTCCCCTAGGGTTGAGGTTAATCATGGTTTTCGGCCTTGGCTTGTAATGAGTTGTTAGGAAGGAATGGTCATTCGGCTCAAAAAAAGGGTAAACAGGGATAAATTTTACAAAGGGTCCATTTGGCTCCACGACTTAAGAAACATGTCCTAGATCATCTCATTCCTACATGTGAAACTAGATATATCTAGAGAGTCAGGCAAAATCCAGAATACACAATTAGCATGCATGCAAAAATCACACAAAGAAAGAGAGAATGGTAAGGTGCCAATCCATCATATATACATGAATTCGAAAATCCTCACTAGTTAATTACTCTGCCACTAATGGTCTATCTTTTCTGTTTTTAGTCACTTATTACCAAAGGATGCAAAATTTCATTCCACTGTCAAACTTAAAAAATCTGTCTTCCAAAACTCTAAATTGCTTCCTATACTCATCCAATACTTAGAAAATCATCTTTTTTTTTTTTCAAAACATTTCCTCAACAATCCAATATTAGAATTCTGCTGGGGAGGAAAAAAAAGCAAATTCCAAAGCAAATTGAAATTGGCTGGGCCGAGAGGGGAAGTCGGTCCGAAATGGAGCCGGAGTTGGTATGGACTCAGCTCAGATTGCCTTTATTTAAAACAAAATGGGAATTGAAAGTGGGAAGAACATAAACGGAAGGAGGAGGAAACAAAACTAAAAATAACAAAAACACAGGAGATGATAACGGCAAAATAACAAACAAAAAAAAAAAAAAGAATTAAACATGAAAGGGCTAGTATGGACTCCATCCCCCCTCCCCCCACTTGAATTTTGCATTGTCCTCAATGCATGCACACGAATAACGAGGGCTATGAGGCCTGGCTCGAGGGCACCATGGAAGGATTCAGCTTGAGGATGAGTGAATGTAGTGAAATGGCTCTAGCTAATCTCTCGTGATTGCTAGACTTGGTCTGGCTTCAGCATTGATAAGACTGAGTCGGTCTCGATGCCTATGCCCACCCAGGGATGTCCAATTGGACTCGGCCTCAATATTCTTTCTACGGAGTTGCCTTCGACCTTTTTTTTCCCGAATCGAAACGACAAAATTTCTTTCTCAAGGTGGAAAGAATGTGCAAAATCTGATATCTAACATTTTAAGCTCCCACTCTATTGGTAATAGCTTGGGGAAGCTTTCTCCTCAACCATCTCGCCCGGGTTCAATATGATGTCTTTTTTGTGATTTTTGGAACAAAAAAAGCTTAATAAAGGGATGTTTGACCGAAGAGACACTTCATGAGCTTCTTGGTTTCTTCAAAACTAGTTCTTTTCGTTGCTCAATCTTGGTTTGGTTGATCATGAATACCAAACTTGTATTCTTGACATCTACAGTGAGTTTGGGACTCGGCTGCCGAGATCGAATTGGCTTGTCCCGGTATAGAGTTACTGATTCAGAATCCTCAGTTGCCTCGCTGTAGAGTCGAACTAGGCATACTGCTGACATCTATCCAGTTTTTTGGCATTGATCACCAAAAATAGACTCGCTTCCCTTTCCACTTGAGTCGAATACGATGGTACTGGACTTTATTGTCCGAGATGGAGTCGGCATGGCATGTGTCTCGCTGAGCCTGTTTTGTCACTGCCCGTGACGACGCTGTTTGCGCTTGGTTTCGCAGAGTCGCTTCGACTTTTGTCGATCCTCCACTGGGGAACCAGCTTTGTTTCGACGACTTATCAACCATAGAATCAACATCCTTGGCCCTATTAGTTAAAATCAGTGTCAGCATATCCAAGATCAACGAAATCTGGCATCAGCACACTTGCTCAACAATGCTCACATCAACACTCAGATCAACTATCTCGATCCCAATATCTGATCTGAAAATTTGTACAGGGACTTGGTACCCGATGTCTTGTCAGAAGATTAATGACATCATGTGTACACTTTACAATCTCAACCACAAGAGTCGATCACACAAATAGGGTACCGATCAATCCATCTATCACAATAGAAAGTCACCGAACAAATGTGGAGTCGCAAGGTTTCTATATTGATCAGTTGATTCTCCGAATCCATTTGCATCATTGACGATTGTGGTAGCCATTCCACCTAGTTAGGTCACTCATATCTTCTTCTTTCCTACGGATTGCGATGAGACCATCGTATCCAAATCTCCAAAATGCAGCATAGTTCATTCGGGTCACAGATTTGTTTTTGACCAAATCACTGGGCTCCCTGCAGTTGTGGGTGCAGATATCTTCTTGAAGTCCATATTGCTTATGGGCATGGGTTGGTCCAGTTCCTCAAGGAACTCTCCTTGGGAGTCTAGCATTTTAGTCATAGCTTTTGGTAGCTCTAAATGGAATGGATTCTTATAGAAGGACAATCATGGGGTTTGACGTCTCAGAGAGCCACACATGCCCGTCCATCTATGTTAACTTCCCAATCTCTAAATGTCAGCAAAGTAGTTATCCTATTCATTCCTTGAAGAATGTAGGGGCTCCCCTATTATCAAAATGGTGAATGTTACTTTGCAAAATCATAGCAACTCGGGAACACAATTGTTAACTTTCGGATGGATAATGTTTCAGATGACTGGGCTCCCATTCGGATATCGAGAACACCATGGTTGATATGTCATAACATCACGAGCAATTTATTCCCTTCTCTAATTGGAGCTAGAGCAGAATCGGCAAGATCGGAAAAGTCGAGAGAAAATATTGATATTAGAATGCCTGGCCCATTATTGTGATTAAAAATCAGAAAAAGATAATAGAATCAAAAATGGAAAGATAACTAAATTAAATCAGCAAAAGCATCAAAAGAAGAATAAAATCAAAATAGAAGAATAGAAAAATTAGAATAAAAACAGAATGTTACTAAAAAAATTGATGCATGAAAAGAAAAAAAAGAATCGATAGAGAAATTAGGATCAAATATGTAGAAAAAAAAATCGGGTGGCGGGGAGGAAGTTAGAGTCAGTTGTACAGAATTAGGAAATAGAAAACAGAGTAGCAATCAGAGAGAGCAAAATCAGTCATGCAGAAGAAATTAGAGTTAGTACTTTATGGCTAAAGACGTAAAGTTGGTATTCTCAAAGGCAAATCCCAATACGATTAAGGGAGACGGTGTGTCTTCACGGTATTTTTGTTTTTAGCGATGAAACTCACGCAAAAACTAACACATACTTAGCATGCTATTTTATTATAGGATCCCAGAATCAAAACAGATAGACCTTAGAGAATGACTCTGAGGCAGGTGACTGAGGCTAGAGATTTATTGCCTAGGTTTTTTGTACAAAAGGCCTAAAGAACTTGTGTCCCCGACAATGGAACAATTTGATAAGGCGTTTTAGTCATATTCCGTTCATCAGAATGGAAAAGCACAAAGCTAACTATGGTAATAGTCAGAACTAGGTCAAATTTTTTCTATAAGGGATATAATGTGCTTTCGGTGTTTTATGTGAAAATCAAGTAAAACTGAGAATCTCGAGTGTAGATACTGGGCTGCGCTCTCGGTAGACCTGGTTGACATGGACTCTAAGAAAGCCTTGTCCTATTGCAAAGGTCTCGGGCTAAAAGCAATAGACCTACAAAGCTGGATTGACTTCATCTCAGACACATGAAAAACCCAAAATAGGGGATTGGATGCAAATAAAGTAGAATGCAATAAACTTCAAAATGCGAATGCAACTGAACTAACTTCATTTACTTTTTACTACTACTACTACTACTGTATTTTGTATTTTTGGTCCAAGAATCAAGTCCATTATGGTTTCGGTCACTCAGTCCACAGTCCTTATTAACCTTTAATATTCTTATGACGATCCTGCTTATTCATCCATTACATACATGATTTACACAATCGCTACCTCATCAGTTGGTGGCGTTAAGTCAGAGTTGATTTTAGGTTCTCACTAGGTTCTCTAGTGATTACTACTGAATTAGTTAAACCAGTTCGGTCGGCTTTATTAAGTTCACATTACTTTTGTGCAATCGTGAACGACAATGTGAATCAGATTGCAGAATGACAAAAAGACGTCAAATCAGAGCACTTATATTATCGAAACGAAATACGATGCCTAGATGACTGGCCCATCGGACAGGCATCGTCACTCCTTGCCCAGTCTCTGCCAGTCGCAGTGGTGCTCCTTTGCTAATAAGCATACGCAGTGGTTGCTAAGTAGGGAGGGTCTACGCCTCAATTTTCTGTATGGGTTTTGGAACCATAGTACCTTCATGCCTTTGATGGGATCATTAAGGAGTAAGTGGCCAGCTTCCACCCTAACACCTTTAGTTATGGAGTCGAATCGCTTAATGTACAGACCATGCTACCTAACACTTAGCTATGGAGTCGTCAGTTGTGGGATCAGCCTCCGGCCCAATCGAAAGGGATCGATGGTTAAGAGTTGGGGATCAGCAACCGGCCAACGCCTTGGTCAGTGATTGACAATGATTCCCTTTTGCCCAATGCATGCTAACTCCTCCGATCTCGGGACTTTGGGTCGACCTCGGGATTCTTCCGACAGAGCTTTCAGAAGAATGGTTCGATCGTCCTTCATTGTTAGGCAAGAGTGTTCTGCCCTTTCAGCCTTCTCACAGTGAGGCTCTGTAATGCGCAGCCCCTCTCTCTTGTGCTCTTAATACGGGAAGGCATTTTCCTAGCATCGGCCCATGTTTTACGCCTCATCACTTGTTATTTTATGAAGACATTGGCTGAGCCATCGATCATCACTGCAGAAGAAACCAACGTGTAGGTCTGCCTCGCACCTCGGTTACCCTCGCTTGAGCTTTCTACTGCCGCTCCCATTCCGATGTGCTGTGGGTGGCACTAGGCTAATTATTTGATGCCGACGAACGCCTCAAGCCCGACCACCTCGCTCCGGCCCTCCGCTTGCTCTCTTTCAGCCTGTTCCTGACCAGATCTCGAGCCCTCAAGCCAACTCATGTTTAGCTGATTAGAGCACATAGCCTGTGTCAGGGCACGGCCTCCCACACTTCCAGATTTCTGCCTCGGAGTCATCCATCCTCCTTATTCACCATTCTTTCCTGGCCGGCCGAGAATTCTTCCTCAGGTTTTTCCCCTCAGCCTTTACCTGCTGGATTTACAGCGTTTGTCGAAACGCAGTAGTCTTTGTCGCTGGATCCCGGAGCAGTTTTTATACATGCCTCGTAGAGCGTCTCATCGTCAAACGACGCGACAGCATGTCGAGGCACGGTTTCGCAAAGGATTAGACGAAATTGCCAAGTGAGATAGACAGGACCAATATGAAAGCACAAATGCGAAACATGCAGCAGATTTTATTAACTTATTCAAGGTGGCACAAGGCTCTTATATGCACTTGGATTTACTTCTGTGCTGAGACTGATCGCAAGCTGCGCTGCTCGACTCGACTCACTGACGCATTATTTGCTTTCCTGGCTCACGCATCGATCATCATGTGAGGCCATGTGTACGGGATCTCTCAGTACTCATCCTTTTCTCCAAAAGGTCTCCGCATGGCTCGAAGATCTGGCCGATCGTGCTCTCACCTTAATTTATTTTGTGCGACTTATTGTGTTGCACACCTCCATGGTCAAGAGAGGCCGCTCAGCATTTCGGCTAGTCCCAGAATCGAAAGAAGTCAGCTATCCAGTGTCTGACTGTGTATCTCAACCCAACATCTCGCTGCCGATGTCCTGCTACCACCGTGGTAGTCAGACGCATCGCAACTTCGCGCATAGGGTTTCGAGCGGCTCGAGGAGATTTGATCTCACAAGTTTTTGCAGTGGTCGAAAGAAGCTTTCCACAAGTCAGGTATCAGTCAACGTCCTCGCGCCGACTCGTTCAGAAATGACAACCCATGCGCGTTGGTTCGCGCTGATAAGCGAGGAACGGTGACAAGGCAATAAGTCGCAGGTTGGCATACCTGAGCAGGTAGAATGACAACCTTTCCTTGCAAGAAGATGGCTTCTATCTATTACGGCGCTTGTTTGATCTTTCACTGGCTACGTGGGCGTGCAAACCCCTCATCACATCCGCTTGGGTGAGTCAGGCCGATGCCAGCTCGATTCTCACCGACTCACCACTCAAACTGAATGCGACAGCTTTCAATAACTCCTATCAGTAATATGACGGGAGGGCACGTCATGAACATGATAACCATCTCCTTCACTCGATTGTCGTGGCTCGGACATGCGCGCCAACTGCGTGCCATCACTATGTATGACCTTCCCGCTCTGTTTCTGATCGTGCCTTGAGCCAAGAATGCATCCGACGCCATATCCTCATTGCACTTACTACTTAGAAGCCATCCTGTCCTCCAAGCTTTGATGCTTCATTCCAAGCGACATACCAATCGAGAAATCGCTTCCTGCCGTCTCTTGAAAGCGAAAATGGATGAGTAACTTTGTTGTTATATGTGGGCTGATCCATCTATGCAAGCATATTACAGATGAACTCAGGGCATCAGCCCTTGCATCTGCCAAACTCGACTTTAGTTGATCTGGGAGGCGCACTGGGGACTCAGTAGAGGTCTCAATGGCTTTCAACATATTTCATCAAAGTTGATTTTCATACTCGTAGTCTGCTCAGTGATCAGCTTACTCTTTCTTTCAGCTTATATGAGACTCACATCGATCCATAAAGTGAGGAGTGAGTCCAGAGACATGGTGTGTCAGCCTCGTACTTCGGCCTGCGTCTGGTGGACAACATGTCGATGGGTCGTACAGCTGTGAATGGCAGATTGGATTTGAGAGGATTTAGAAACATTCCGCTAGCTCATTCCTTCAACTGACCACCTCCTTTGAGGTCCTAATATTGCAACTCAAGGACCTTTGATCTTACTCTCCACTAGCCTTGAATTTGGAGCGCACGCGCATACATGGACAAATTCAGCTTCCTTCCGGTATCCCCGCATCGTGTTTCTAGTGCATGATGGCGTGCATGTAGCATGATGGCATGCATGGAAACAAAGAGATAGAGCATGCATAAAGCAACTTTAATGCATCGTGCACGCCGCAACTTGGAGAGGACTAAGTTATTATGCGCATACATGTTGTGCTCCTCTCGCCTCTATACCCTATGACGGATGCATGAACCACGCCATTTACTCGTCGCATGGATACGACTCGCGACAATGACGACGACCTGCTTTCATCGCGCGAGGAAGCAGGCCTCGCCTTGCTATGGTGGGTATACCTTTATCCTCACAAGTTCTGTGGTGATGTATGGATCCACGTGTAGCTTAATCACACCTCACATTAGTCCTCTAAAGCTCAAGATCTTTCCAAGCACTCTGCACAAACATACGAATCCTAGAATGCAGATGTCCCAACAAGATCACTGCTGGTCAATTATCGACGACTCATTGTCTAGGAGACAAAATCCTCCAAGAAGGGAAGTCACTACACGCCCATCACTCTACTATCACTTGCCCGAATAGACCCTCTCAAAGTTACCCGTTTAATGGCAAAGCGCTAGTAACTTCTATCTCGCCTCGCCTTCAGGCAGTCAGAGCAAATATACGTAATATATAACATCTACCTCAGATAAGCCTGCATAGATAACAGAAGCAGAAGTTACCGCACCTAGCATGCTACATCACATGCCATCTAGTTGACTAGGCTCGACCTCGCACTTAGGCTTGTCGCAAGCAGCTGCCATCTAACGTACGATCTAAATCGGCCAATGGTGATCGATGGAAGGACAATCACTGATATTTTCTTCAGACTTCGCCTTCGACTGGAATCGGCTGCCAACCTCCGACTGCCGCGTCTGCGAACGACCATCACTGTAGGAGTCGAATCAGCCATGCCAACGGGACGACACCTCCAACTAAAGATCTGGATGGAGTCACACCAAGTTCAAACGTACTGGTGAAACCCAGAGGGACTAAGCCTCGAGATAGAGAAGCTGGGTCTGAGTCAGTGATCGATGGAATGATGTGTCACCCCATCCACCTACCATAGTAGCAGTTACCCTCTCAGATCATGCTGCATAACCCATCAAGCTTCAGCTGCACACAAGGATATACAGGAAGCTCAATCCTGACAAGAACGGCCTTGCCTTACGTATATCGAAATCAAGAGAAGTCGTGACGATTTAGTCTCCGCCGAAGTCAAGGCAGAGTCGGATTGTCAATCAAGGCCCTCTCGCAGGGCATGCGTCGACAGGTCAAGGCGTGATGCAGAGTGAAATGAACTGCTGCTGCCAGCGCCCATCGAGGCCTGCGGGCATAGGGCGACCTTTCCGTCTCTGTTCAGCTCCTATGGCATAAAGTTGAAACCAGGACTAATCTGACACGCGCGCGTACTGAAGTATGAGTGTCTCATCGAAGCTTGGACTAGTGAGAAAAATACCTCAATGACTCTGGTCGAAAGTGACACATCTGCCATGATGCTAGAATGAACGATTACCTGCTCTCGTAAAGTTATCACTGACCGCACATCCGGAGTTGTTTGATGAGTCATTTATACACTTTTATGTCTGCAAGATAAGCATAAGAATATTTAATCGATTAAGAATATTTAAATCAGATTTGAATCGAGTCCCGAAAATAGAGAAATACAAGCACGCATCAAAAATAATATTTTTACCAACAAAAAGATAAGACTTATCATGCAGGTCAAGTCTATCTGGCTCAAGTTCTAGAATATCCCTGCCAGTCCAGTTTATTTAAGCCAACATCGACAATCTTTGGGTCAAAGATCATGCATATGGTTTGTTAAGACGCAGATATGTTTGATAAGATGCGTATGATTTTGCAAGATCAGCAATCAAGAGATATGATTTGTTAAGATACATATATGATTTGTTAAGATATGATTTAATAAGATCACAATTTGAATTTGGGTATCTGGCATCGAACGCAGAGTATGATTCTACTAGTAAATTAGGAAATCGGGAACTCCTAAGATTAAGTGAGATCGTAATCAGAATCTCGAATTGGAATCTTTTAGATTTGAAACTTTCATCATATAGGTTAGATTTAGATTTATCCAGCTTCAGTGTATGAAATACACACCCAAACATGTCTTGGAGGTGTGGACTTTTCAACAGTAATCTAGTAGCTAGCGCCTGTCAACAATTGCGCACTCCAGCCTAGTACAAGCGATACACGAGCTTCACTACGTGTCTCTGCCTAGGAGGCACAGTGACGTGATTTGGGAAGTCGAAGCCTTCGTAGAGGTGATCGCCGGTAGTAGCTGACGACTTCGTCGACGGAAACCTCAACGCCTCTGCCACCATTAGTGCATCACTCATCCTTTCCAACGTCAGGCCGTCATGAAGACGGTGATTTCCTCTAGAAACTCCACATCCTCACCTCAGTATTCGATTTCTGTTTGGTCAATAACATAACTGGTTTGCAAATTTAATCTCTTGGACGATAATTCTATGCTTTAAATCTGGCTAACTTTGCCGCGACACATCGTTAGGTAGATCAATGCTAGACTAGGGCCACCGGAACTAGTAATAACTGATTAGGTGAGAGAACTCAAACTTCAACCAAGCACATACTCGCCAACCGAATGAGGGTAGGTGTAGAATCCTCTGATGGCAACTGTGATCAAACATTCTGGGCCAGGCCGTCAGTAAGAATTCTAAGCTGACTCCTGAACATACCTCTAAGTTGTATTTGAGTCCTAACTGACGAGAGTCCATAGCATAGGTAGTTTAGCATACTTAGCTTTATGACTCAGCACTTAGTTTTCCTTCACACTTTAAACACAAAAGTCCCTTTATTTACCGCTCTCAGAGTCCTGAGTCACTCGACTCCAGCATTTAAATCGCTTGGTCAAACCATATCGGCCCTGCCAGTCGAGACCGGATTGTCGAGAGCGAAGCCTGGCCTAGCATTGCTGGCCAAGGCTGTAGCATTTTTCCTCAGTCAAGTCAAGTCAGCATTCCAGCCAACACTTAGCTGCCTGCAACACTTTCATTTACACTTAGCACACTCGACACACACCGCGTCCTCGAGAAAATCGACCCAGGTTAACTATACACTATAGTTAGCTTCTAGTTTTATTCGATGACGTAGCACTCTACTCAAAAACATGCCTCATCGGAAACCATGCCATGTCGATGACACAAGTTCTTTTGTGTCTGTGCCAAACTGAGTTCCGTCGAATCCCTAGGTCTGTGGAATCGCCGCTGTTGTAATTATAAAGTCTATCTTTGTCTCCAAGTTTCACCCAGGCATACCGAGATCTGTTTTCACTCACACCTTATCTTTGCCACACTTGTTTTGGCACCTTATTTTCTTGCATAAACAATGATGACGACCAGAAGCATTTCTCTCGAACCATTGCATGCTGATCCCAGACTAGAAAGAACTTTGCATCGCTAAGAAAGGTGACATTACCATAACACTCGACAAAGCAGCAGTTCTGCACTTTACTTTGGAATTCTCGAGAATAGTAATTTTACTGCATGACTAATCTATTTCTTGAGCACCAAGAGGTGAACAATGGAGAACAATGATAGCACTTGAAGGAGCTGGCCACACCGACGTCGTGTATCAACCATGGTGCATTCCAATGCCCACCATCGAGCTGAAAACGTCATTACTGAAGTCCAGCTTGATTCATCCGTTACCTCCAATTTCATGGTCTTCAGTGAAGATCCACACAAGCACTACAGTAGACACCCCACGTGGTTTGTCTCCATCGATGAGGCTGCAGTGTGATATCAACGAAAGCGACCACGTTAAAATGAAAGTGCCATTCTCGGACTGGAGTCAGTCAAAAGATCGCTATATCTACAAATGTGCAATACTTGCGGGACATGCAGTTACATGTTTTGGGAGAAATTCTTCCACAGCATCCCTAACAGCAACATAAGGAAGGAGATTTGTGGGATCAGCAACACTGGCGAGAACGCCGCGATGAATACTGGGAGGTTCAACAAGTCGTGCCACATGCCGTCATCACGCGACAAATGAAAGCGCTATCGATTCAATGGCTTCTACGCTGGCTCACGGCGATGATCGACGCGTATCGATCGCTGCAAGCGGAGGAGCATTGATGGATACACGCTGAAACAAGCACGACATCCCATCTCGAACATGGCACAAGCACGCGCTAAATAAAGTCGACCAGAGAACCATAACACCAGAATCGGTGAATGAAATCGCACAATCCGAGATCGAAAATCCCGCTTGACCGAAATGACATCGTCAGACATACATCCTGCCACATCGGCCACCACCAACCCATCGCAGCAAAGGAAAGCATGGTATATGTACTTCAGTGAGCACCTGACCATACATGTGCATTGCAAGAACCGGCCTGACTCATCCCGGAAGATTTGTTAAAAGGTTGGATTTTAGCAATCGAGAGAAACCATGTTTTTGAACAATACTGATGACCACCATACCAAGGACCGTATGGAGCCTGCTGATTAGTTCAAATCGGAGCATGCCACAGAGTCAAGGCAGCTATCAACACCCAGACACCGATGCCCTGCTCCAACAACAACAAGAAAGACACCACCACTCAAGTAATTCATCTTCCTCGAGGATTTGGTATAGCTGCAAGCAACCTGAGTTCCAACAGACCACAGAGCTCTAGTAACCCAATTCTACCAAAATATGAACGCCACTATCCAAGATCTCAAGACGCAAGCGGCCAACCAGCCAACTCGCTAAGTCACATAAGCTACTGATCCGGAATCTCCCTCACAAACAATTCCAACCGAGAGGAATGCAAGCGTAGTATCATTGGAGAAGTTGGTAAGTGAATTGGCGTTGGCAAGATCGCAAGATAAACCGAGATCCGCCAGCACCGAAGTCAAATTCGAGCTAACCTCACAACCATCACTTACAGTTAGTCCTGTCTCAGCCTCCTTTCCAAGTAGGACACTTCCTCGTTATTAGGCTCGAATCGACTTAAGAGCTATTGAAAGATGTCTTTGGTTGCAGATCAATATCTTCCTAGATTCCATAAAGTAAATACTCAAGTATGCAAAATTCCCAAGGAGTTGTGGGCTAACAAGAGGAAGAAGATTAAGGAGGAGAGAACCAGGAGGGATAGTGTCGCACTCAACTAGAATGACGACCACTACCTATTGTATGACAAGCCTTTTGCCAGCAAATGGCACCCTGCACTTTCTGCCCCATGCATCATTGGCGACCAGCATCTTTGCAGATGCCATGCTGAACTTAGAGTGATGTTGGGTATATTTGGTCAAGCTTCAACGCGCTTTTAATAACCAAAGTTAACTATAGTATAGCTAACCAAGGTCATTCTATCAAGGACACAGCTGGTGGTTCAATTGTGACGGGCAAGAACGGGAGTAGAATCTCAGTGTAAAAATACTGACTGCCTCGCAATGGCCAGGTTGCTCAACAAAGACTGAACCTAGTCTATCTCAACAGAGACGATCCGGTTGGTCTTGCTATGCAGACAGAGGCTACAGAGCGACTATCTCCTTCGGTTCTGGGACTTAAAACAAGGTTGGAATGCAATGGAATCAAAAACAGAGGTTAACTATAATCAAATGCACTACGCCATCTCTAATGCTATTACATTACTTGTTCATGTTTAGCTCCAATAATCAAGTTCTTTTTTCTCTGTTCAATCTCCAATTATAACCTCATCAGCCTCTATGTTTTATGGCAATGCTAACTGTCCTTACTATTACTTGGGATTTATACAACGCTTACCTCATCGCTATAGATTGTTCAAGTTGATTTTAGATTCTCAATCAATAATCGTTAAGTGATTATTCCATGAATACTAACCAGTCTAATCTTAGTTTAACATTGTTCGTTAATCGCAAAACGCACTGAACTTAAATTTCAGGAATGCAATGGAGTTCGTACCAGAAAAACTCAATATTGAAAGCAAAATACAAACACAAAAGGCCTGGATTCGATGATTCTCTTCTTCCACGACGATCGCCATGGGACGACGGCGACATTCACCTGAAGCAAGATTTATGTCTGAACCAGAGTGTTGGTGTCTAATCGGTCTCCTCTGAGCACCTTTCTCTCAAGCTTCTTAGCCTCAAGATTTAATCGAGAGAAACGCCATTAACAACATAGGTGTACTCACCGTGAGGCTGAGGAGAAGAGAACGGTAGAGTTCAATTGTTGAAGGAAAGTTCTTGAATGCCAAAAGCCCTCATTCGCTCGTAGTTCTATCTATTTATACAAGAATTAACGACGCCATCAATTACATGTACAATTCCCTATTCTGACTGTCAGACTCTTGCGTTGCAAGCCACTCCAAGAAGGACACTGAGCCGAGCCGACCCTTGAGGCTGCTCACATCATTGACGCAGGCGTTCCTGATTCACTGACTGCCCTCAGATGGTTCAGTCTCACTGTCAGAGAAATGCTACCGGCCGAGAGGTTCTCGTCTGGCCTCCTCGATAGCTGGTCGTAGTTTGGTCAACTCCGCAATGAAGAGGATAGTTAGATAAAACCTGACAAGCACAGACATGTTTTACCCAAGTTTAGGCCATTAACTGATCTTAGCTAACAGTCATTCCTGCTCTGTGGAGTTGCTCAATGGCACTCCTTCTCAGTCCACTTAAGATTTATCGCTATGACTCATCGCTTGAGGCCAATAAACGCCATGCCGACATCAATTCTACAACCAATCAAGGAGATTGAACCCACCGTGATGACCATACAGCTTGGCAACAGAAGCGTCGGCCCAGCCCTCTAGGTGTGTTCTTGAAGATGTCTTGCTTGCTGATGAATTAATTTTCCCAGCTCTACTTCACGTGTTTGATATGGAAAGTGACGAGACACTGGGTAGCGGGTCTACCTTGATCCTAGATCTACCATTCCTAACGATCGCCACACTAAAGATTAATGTGCATGCCGACAATTTCAATGGAGTTTGGTGACACCCTGGTGCAGTTCAACATTTCAAGCCATGAAGTACCCTATGGAGGACACTCACTTTGCATCGATTGATCTACTTTTAACTCAGAAGCGAATACACGCAAGTTTTATACTTTGTTGAGACGAAGCTCACAACATAAGTCGAGATCGTCGAAGACCGAAAGCAACAGTTTACCAAGGCGGCCAAAGAGGACGGAAGCAAGCCAAGATCAGTTTAAACCGAAGCCTGCCAATCGCATAAGGAGCAATCGTGGTTTTAATCATGATGAACTCCACATCTCGACTCCAACGAAGTCACAAACAGTTTCAGGCTAATAGTGAGGTCTCACCGTAACCACTCATGTTGAAGCCATTGCATAACCATCTCATATTTTACTAGGGTGATGAATAACATTCATAATTGTTTAGGAACTCACTAAGAATGTGAGAGAAATTGTTACAAGTCCTCAAGCAATACAAGAAGTGCCATAGTGGAATATTCATCTCCTGTACAACTTGATTGATGCACAGTAATCTTGATGGAGGAAAGCACTATGAGTAACAGAAGAGACTGAACCCAACCATCCTGATGTGGTAAAGGAAATATGTCATAGCTATCGTGGAATCATTTATCCACCGTGATAAAGAGGGTCAAGTGGTACCCAAGAACTGGAGACCAGATGAATGATTAATCATACCAACATAGTTAGCGAGTGTGCATTGACTACGTGAAGCCAATCAAGCAACCCGCGAAAGACCATTTCCTCTGCCATTCTGTGACCAAGTTCGAGAAGTCAGTCGGGAAGTCCACTGCTTCTGCATTTGATATTCCCGGATACATGCATACACATCGTATCTGAAGATCACCACAAGACAACTTTCACCCAATACTGCATGTTTGCTTACACTAGATGCTATTTGGACTATGCAATGCTCGAAAGCATGTTCCAGTAGATGCATGCCGGAAAGATCTTCTATTTTACTGTAGATTGCAATGAGGTGTTCATGGACTATTCTTTTTGACGGTGTGGCCAATGCACACTTTCGGCGAAATCTCTGCCCAGTGTCAAGCGATGCAAAGAAAAACCGATCTATATTGAACTTTAGAAATGCCCCTTCATGGCAGTTAGGACTGCTCTGCCACCTAGTATCAAGGCTTCCAGGGATCAGAGGTTGATAAAAGCCTAAGACGACATCACTACATCTTCTCCCTAACCCCGTCAGTGGGAGGTCTGCTCATTTTAGGACATGTTGGTTTTTATGTATGGTTTCATCAAGAACTTCAGCAAGACCGCCTTTGCCACTGTTCAAATCTAGCAAAGGATGTGAGTTTTTTCAACAAAGAATGTCATGCCTTGAGTTACACTGTGACTGGTATCCACACCAATCCTCCATAGTCGAGCCCTCTGATGGAGCGGTGTTTGTGTGTTGGTGGGTTGTTTGTGGGGGTGGGTAAGACACGAATCCTATGATCTTTTCTAACTCGGACCAGATAAAATCATAATGAGAAGATTTATCTGTTAGTATTCGCCTTGGACAATTTCTCGATATATCCTGGCTCTGAGTCATCTATTTTCGATCATGCAATTTGAATAATAATGAAGCGTGACGCATGTCATGACTCATTGATGTTTTGTAAGAATTTGACCTAGAAATTAGAGAGTTATGATGGCTGCAGTGTTCATGAGTCGGATTGAACGTGAACCTGATCTGCCAACCGGCGATTTTCTGATGAACAATCGCTGCATGGACATCTACAATGGTTCGTCGAAATATGCAATTTTATTGTTGCATCCTTGCCACTCAGAGGCATCTCTTGGTCAGTAAAAAGATAAGATTAAAAGTTTATGCTAAGTATTATATATGGATGCACTATGCTTGGAAGCGGAGTCATGTCATTCAAGTGCATGGACCAGATCAGTCCACTTTGCAGCAGCTGAGGCGGTTATCTAGATCAATTTGGATAGGTACTAGATCAGATGTTTTAATGGGTTTGACTCATTTTCGAGACTTCCCACTGCCAGACGTCAGAATAATGTGTCCTGAAAGCAGATTGAGCCTGAGTTTAGCATGAGATGCCCCAACAACCAACTTATTTGTGTAGTCGACGTCTGGGGGAATCGGCTCGCTGTGGATCAAGCCCGTCAACGGATACTCATACATTCTCTCCCTACCGGACTACATGTCAAGACGGTCAAGCAATGGGCCACCAAGACCAACGATGCCAAGGTAGCTTGTGAATTTTCTTCTAGTCTAACATCTTTCCGCAGGTTTGGTGTGCCGAAAGCTCTGGAGCATGACCGAGGAAAGTCACTATCAGAATCGAGCCATGTCTTCCTCTATTAGAAAAGTAATTGGGCTAAGATCTGATTGCCACAAATACATTCACCTCTAAACAAACGTCAAGTTTATTCAACAAGAGAAATCAAGAAGATTAAGCTAACCAACCAACCGAAGGATTGAGCCGCCACTGAGGATGCACTGGCACATCTGACAGCATACCAAACTCCGGGGAATGTCCCTCTACCGGATTATTTTCTGAAAGTCATTACCCACCTGTCAACTAGAACACCGAGCCATCAAGCAGTCAAGAAGGCAACATGGCTCACGACTCAAGTCAAGAGAGGAAACCCAATTACAAGAATTCGATGAACTTCATCGAAGCTCACGCAGAACTCCCCGTATTTGCCAAGCAACGAAGTCGAAACAATTGCAGGACCACCAAATTTTAAGAAAGTGAGTTTCACGTATCAAAAAAGTGCTTGATAAGTAGAGCTTTTTGCTGGGTCGTCTTTTACACGCATCAAATTAAAACTAAAGCTAACTATAGTATACCAATCTTGCACGATTCTTCAAGGACACAAGCAAGGTTCAAATCACATGTTGTAAAAATAAGAAAGGTCGGGCAAATGCTATGTTAGGAAATGTTGACTTTATTGCCACCGGCTTTAGACAGACGCAACGGAGTTGGACCGATTCAATCTCGTACTCCAGAAAGCAAAATAAGGGGTGTTTGTGTTTAAGTGCGAAAATAAACTAAGTAATGAAAGTAAACTAAACTATGGCAACTAATTTATAACTATTGTACCAATTCGAAATCAACACACAAAGGTTGTTATTCTTACTTTAGAATTATAATCTAATCAACCTTAGATTCATACTACCTATCACGACGAATGCTCTATCTCCAGCTATACCGAGGATTTACACAATCGCCACCTCATCAATCAAAGTGCGAGTACGCACTTTGGTTAATTTTAGGTTCTCTACCTAATCAGACTACGTTACACTAGTCAATCTGCCCTTAGTCTAACGTGATCACTCCCTAACACACGTGTCACGACAGCTAGCAGATTAAAGTGCAGAATTATAATCAAGAGATCGTAGAATTGCAAACCAAAGTTTATATTATTGAAACCAAATTGAATACAAAAGGTGAGGAATCAAAGTTCTCCAGATAGTCCGCCTTCCACTTAATCAATCGCTACTCGAAGAACGACAGTACGATGCACCATTCAATGCTGTCAGACGCCGAGGCCTCCGCCCGATGAAAGAGTGCTGCTATAATGACGATCACTGACGCTTCCAGCTTCCCAAATCCGTCCTGCATCTCCCACGAGCAGAGACACCCGTATTGAAGCTCGCGGCACCACTGTACTAGCTTGGAGTGTCTGTATTGCCGATTTACTAGCTCTAGATTCTACTAAAATTCCACACTCAAGACGGCCTGATGCGGCTTATTTATACACAAGTTGATAAATCTAAATCTAATCCTAATAACAGAAATTCAAATCCTAAAGATTCCAATTCGAATTACAGATTACAACTTCCTCAATCTTAGAGTTTTATTTTCCTAATTTCAGCAGAATCATATATGCATTCCTAGTTACCCGAATTACAAATTCCTTGATCTTAGCAAATCATATTTCAAGCATGTATTCCTTGATCTTAGCAAAATCATATCTGCATCTTAACAAATCATATCTTCATCTTAAAAAAAATCATATTTTCATCTTAACAAATCATATATCTACTATTAGATTCCTTTGATTTTAGCAAATCATATCTGCATCTTAACAAATCATATCTGCACTACAAATTCCTTTGATCTTACCAAATCATATCCTCAGATCTTAACAAACCATATCTCATGATCTTTAATCAATGATCTTAACAAATCATATATTCAGATCTTGGGTTGGGGTGATTTTTAGGCAAGATTTTGTCACTGATGTTGGCTTGACCAGAGGACTGGCCGATGTTCTTGGACTTGGGCCGAGATGACTGGGCCGAGATGATCAGTCCTCGCAAAATAAGTCTTTAATTCTAGTTAAAATCTATTTTAGTACGTGACTGTATTTCTCCTATTTTCAGCCCATAATTCAAATCTTACTACAAGACTCTTAATCATTTATAATACCCATCTTAAGTCTATTATTAAAAGCAGGTATAAAATATGAATCATCAATGCCTGCTCAAATCACGATTAAGGCTCATCAGTCAGAAGCTCCGGCTCCAAGTGGGATGGTCCATTCATTATCACTAAAGTTTTTCCCTATGGTGCAGTAGAATTACAGGGGACGAACTCACAGAAACACCTCCCAAGTCAACGGCAGCAGCTCAAAATCTTCCATGAAAGCCCCACAAGCATCAAATGGGCGAAGGAGCATTCACTCAGCGTAACCCAAGCCATGGTGGCCAAGATGACTATTAAATACAACCACAAAAAACCTCCTCCATAGTCCTATTATGCATTGAGACAATGCATCATTCGGTGTGGGGGAGTTGTTCGTAGGTATGGTGATGGTTTGTTTGGTTTGTTTTGTTATTTTGTTCCCCGTCTCTATTTTGTCTTTCTTTTTTCTGATTCTATTTTTTTGAATTTTGTTTTACTTACTGATTTCTGATTTCGGATTGACAATTAGTTAGAAACTATTTTTGAAAAATTTGAATTCTCGAGTAAGTGAAGATGAAATAAGGCATGAACCTAGTTGATGTTTTTAAAACCTTACAGGGTGGAATTTTTATGGCCTTGGGGGGTGGGGTGGTGTTAGTATTTGAATTAATCGTGTGAGAACTTTTGAGCCTGCTTTAATGGATTTTGTATCTGCCATTCTTTCATTTCTTGTGTGATTGTCAGATCCATGTTGGTTACTCTAGGTTTTGTTTTTGATTCTGATATAACTTTTCAGATGTAGGATGATATGATTTGGTCATCTTTCTTTACAAGTTTAGCCAAATAAATGCTTAATTAGAATAATTTGGTTACCTTTTAGTATAACTGTTTTTGATATGCATTAATATGCTTAAAGTTAGAAAATCATGATCAACCCAAACCTTGGGGGGATGGAGGAGCTGGAATTGTTTTAGATAGATCTGAATATGTGGGGGTGACACCTAGATAGACATGCAGAGTGGCGAAGAAGAAATAGTTTAGCAAAGAAAAGAAAAGGATACTTAAAAGAAGAATAAGTAATGAGAAACACACACAAAAGATTGTCAAGTAAGATTGCACAACAAAAGCTGCAAGACAGGAAAAGTGAGAGAGAAAGAAAATATAAATGGAAAAGAAGGACAGGAACAAAGAAGCCTAAGAACTGAGTAATACGTAACTGAACGAAGTATACTGA
>JAENHJ010000001.1:90000-93585 GCA_025330945.1 Mucuna pruriens | reverse complement strand
CTGTTGTACTTCGTTCAGTTACGTGTGCTGGAGTCGTTCCTTCGGCCGACTACCACTTCTCTTTTGATGGAGGTACCGTACAGCTGTGGTTCCCGGATATGCGCATAGTGTTCTGCCGGCGGCAGTGTTGAGCCGCGGTCTTACTGCACATGTGGACCAGTCTAAACTTGGTCGGCCCGGGCGGGTGTTGGCTATGGGCCCGGCCCATCGTCATTGTGGCATTCTCGCTTTCGCGATCTTCGAGGTTGTCCGTGTTCCAAGCATATAGCATGCCATAGGGTGGATCTACCGTGTTGGGCGGGGGCATGCGGCTTAGTAGGCCTATGTGTATTGGTAGCATTTTGGTTGGTAAAAGGCGGCAGCATTGGTTTGGGTGAGGATCTGGAGCATCTAAGCCATCTGCTCTTTCAGCTGCTCGCTCCCCTTTTTAGGTCTTGGTTTTTGCTGCTCCAAAGCTTCAACTTTTTGTTTTTCACTGGCTTTAGATGCGGATCACGTGGCGTATCGGTGTTGCGATGCGGGTTGCTTTGCCTTTCTAGTATCCACAATGCATAATTTATTAAATAGTGTTCATTATGATGTTGACGTTATGCATGAAAATGAAGAAAAACCTTTGCATGAGGAAAAGCTATGCTTGTTATGACCTAATCATAAGGTATTCAGAAACATAGTGAAAGAAACTTATTATTATTTGTTTTGGTTTTTACAAGGCGCCTCACGGGCGAGATAAAACTTTCATTTTTCATATAAAGCCGGCACAAGCCTAAAAGTACGTTATCTCAGCGGGTGTATTGAGCGGATTGACCATCCATTTGGCTGCATGGGGCTCACTAGGAATGTCCATGATGGCTTGGTTGGCTAACAGAGCCAGCTTGACAAATCTCTCCTTCTAGAACCTGGTTTCTCTCGGGCCTCTTGTGCTGCTTTGTAGGAACTTATGTATTTGTTTTGGTTTTTACAAGGCGCCTCAGCGAGGTGAAGATAAAACTTTCATTTTTGTCATATAAGCTTGACACAAGCCTAAAATTCGTTATCTGGCCGGAGTGTATTGAAGCGGATTGACCATCCATTCGACTACGTGGAGCCTCCCAGGAATATCCATGATGGCTTGGTTGGCTAGCAAGCCGAGCAAGCAACGAATCTCTCCTTCCAGAACCTGGTTTCCTCTCGGGCCTCTTATCTGCTTTGTAGGCTGCGTTAGCTATCTTGGCGTATTGTATCGCCTCTCCCATAGTTTTCAGGCGACGATCTCGACCTGTAGCTCAAGTCACTTTGTTTTCTTTCGTTCGATTGACAAGCTCTGATTAGACCTTGTTGCCTTTGCTGCTCTAGGCGCTCGTTATGAGTTTGCACATCCACGTAAAACTTATAGCGGGTTATCGCTCTTGGAGTTGGCGGAGTTGGTTTTTGACGCTTCCCAGCAGCTGCGGAGAGCAGAGCAAGGTCGTCGTTAGCTCTTCTTTCTGCTGCGGAGCTTGGTCCCTCAGCTCTCCGGTGTCGGGTCGCGGCTCGATCCGGTGTTCTCTATCGGGAAATGCTTTCTAACTAATTTCTTGGCTCGCTTGAGGTCAAGTCGGCCTCTTGACTTCTCTTTAGGGGTTCTATGATTCGGTGGCCCTTTCTTTTACCGTTGAGGAGGTTGAGCAGAGTCTGAAGGTCAAAAGATTGCATTTTATTCTGTGTCGAACTGAAAGGTATGGCTGGATGAGCCCCATAGCTCCAGCGGTCCCCATTTAGGTCTCTTCGACAATGTTTTTCCAGGCATGCAAATTTTCCTTAAAGTACTCTTCGTTTTGCACTCTAAGTCGTGGATATGAGGCGTAATAAGCTTCCCGGACGGAGCCAAGACCATAGAATTGCAGAGCTGTATAAAGTTAGTCGGGGACTGCGGTTGATGGCTCCCTAGGTACCCATGGGAGGGGGACGTTAGAAATCCTCCGCGCTGATGGTCGCATCCTACTTTCGTTCCATTCGTGACTGACTTACTTCTGTCATTCGTGGCCTCATCCCGAGGCTGAGTGGTCTCTCCACTTTTGTCAATAGTCTGATGCAACTCTAGTGATGGTCTTCTCGGGCAAACCGTATTTTTTCTTGCCGTGGAACAAGTGTGTGGTTATCCATAGATAGAGTAGGAGGTGCAGACATGCAACCCTTACCATTCATCCTGTAGTAGTAGTCCAAGCGTGTGAATGCGTGTTGGCCAATACTGCTATAGCCCGATTTTCCCCCTCGAGTCACGTTGACATGAAAGGCATCTATGGCCGCAGTCCGCTAATCCTCTATCTAGGGGAAAAGTACTATGCCATGAGACTAAGAGCGATACAGTCCATGAATCTTAGGCGATCTTCCTCCCTGGAGCTGTTAGACCTCTCCTTCAGGCTTGCCCTCGGGATACCTTTCAGCCGAGTTTTGGTTCTTTTACGCCTCAAAACTTCGACTCGAGCACTCTAAGCAATTTGGCAAAGAGGCCTAGGAAGGGTAAAGGGAATAAATCTAGAGTGTAGTTGCCCCTACAAGGTCATGCCTGGTTGGACTATCATGGTTACCAGTCTAGGGATACACCAAGATGATTACCACTCCGCATCCGCTCACTTTACAGGTCCGAGGAATAGGACCCTCTCAAAAATTGTTAAGTGGCAAGTGCTAGTAACTTTCTATCCGCTGACATGCTATCTAGAGCCGAGTTCAGAACATACGATATATTCATTGAAAATAATAGATGAGTCAGGAAAAATAAATGGATATATCTAACAAAGCAACAAAGGTTGTACTATCTTGTGCATGTCATTTAACGAGACTTGACCCTTGCTCTCAACAATTTCTCAGATTAGTCGCCATCGGCAGCGACTACATCAGCGTCGCTGACGATTCAGCACAAAATATTTTCTGAAAGTGTTTGGAAGAAATGGCTAAGATATGAAGTGGAAATTGCCGGAGAGCTCGGATGCACCGATCAGCAAAGTCGATGCCTCGTGATCAGAAGGATTGATTGAGTCAGCCCGGCTTCGATTCTGGAGAATCGTCATCGGCGTTTAATGGTATGCCGAGGAACCGAGATGAATAAGGCAAGTGTCTGAAACAGAGACCAGAAAAGGATCGGTTATGCATGGGAGTGCGTATCATCCCATCCGCCTACCATCAGTAGTTACCCCTGACAATGCGTGAGCTAGCAAAACCTTTATTACTTCCATTTTATTTGGTTCGAGAGGACTTGAGATAGAGTGGGAATATTAGGGTCGCGGAACTTGATGAGAGGTGTCCTCGCTCTACGTACCCTCTACCGGGAGAGGTCAAAAGTTCACGTAGATCTTGAGGTGAGACGGGTGAAGTCGAACTTTCCTTTAGGTGTCCTTCTGCCAGTGAAAATGTGCTATATAGACTCGGTATGGAAGGTGCTTTCCTCGGCGACAACTACAGACGAACTTTCCATTAGGCATTCAACTCACGCAGATTTGGGGGTCTGGTGTGGGGGACTATTCACTAGGCGTCCGCCGTGGTATAATGTCATGTTCAGATGGTAGTGCTAGGATAACTCGGACATATGTTTGGTGACTTGGACATTGTTTGGTGACTCAGAGGCTAGAT
>JAENHJ010000001.1:0-85000 GCA_025330945.1 Mucuna pruriens | reverse complement strand
GAGTCCATCTCGCGCTAGAAGCACCGACCTACGTAACCTCAGCACCCGACTTAGGCCTCTCCAAGCAGGCTCGGTCTCGGTCACACTAATGGTCGAAGACTCAGTTTCGCTCATAGTAGGGGCTAAGCCGACATGGCCGAGCCGACCCTCGAGTCGACTGATCCCACTACAAACCATCATGCCTAATCAGACTTGGTTCAGGTGGGCCAGAGCGAACAATCATCCCTTATCCTAGCTTCACTCTCCCACTAAAAGGGAAAACCAGTCAAACCTCCCCGGCCAGAACTACGTGGACTTTGAATCCTCTAGGCCAGAGTGCGTGAGGCTGAAGTACGCCTATCAAGTCAAACCTTAAAAAACCAAAAATCCAAAATGCCAAACAGATCCCTCCTCCCATATAGCTTTGCAGGTGGCTATCAAGTGATAGGCATCTTTGGGAGACGCCCAGCCCATGGCATGTAACCAACTCCAGAACCAGCGTATGCGATTCGAGACGAGCCTTGCCAAGGTTTCTGGCATTCCCTAAACAAAAGCAGCGGTGGCGACTCTACTGGCCGACTCGGTTTCGGTAGCTCATCAGCGTCTGATTTGGTTGGCAATGATGGCGACTCCAGCTGGGAAGATAACTGGTTGAGAGTTGAGCCTTGATAGGTTAAGCGTGAGGAGAGAACCCGGATAGAGGCCAATGACGGTTTCCAGGTTTCCCTTTTTGTATTTTTTATTTCATGCCATGATTGTTTTTATTCTTTTTGATTATTGTCATCAGCCAGTGGGGTTCCGGGGCGAAACCTGATGAGGTGTAATGTGAGGGGCCTTATTCGAACTGTAGGTTAAGGAGGAGATGTGTAGTGGTCTCTCCATCTAAGAGCGTCTCGATCTTGGGGGTCACGATGGTTCCAACTTTGGGCTGACAGATCACAGGGGTAATCATGTTAGGGATATTTATCACTTCCATGGTACCGCTCCCCGGGGAAAAGTCTATATAGACCAAAACCTGTTGGTGAGATGATTAGAAAAAGCCCAAGAGAAGGGGAACATAGCCCGTCAACCATACGCTTTGATTAAAGGGATGACCAAAAGCGAAACCAATTGGAATCAAATTTAAGTATAAGCAGAGATGGAATCAATTAAAAAAAAAAAAAAACACCTCTATACCAACCACATGCATACATTTCATCGCACCACATAAAAAAAAAAAAAAAACAAAATCATGCATTATCGATGATCATTGATCCAAGGAATTTCAGATAATGGAAGTAGGGTCCGCAATATTGGGCTAAGATCACCTCAGCAAATCGAGGCTAAAATGGCCAGATATCAGACCCGCCAAGCTCTTTAACAGGCAACTGCTGAAGGCCATGGCGAAAGGCAGCCGAGAGCTCATGGCAATCTTGAGCCCTCTGGAGGTTGAAACTCATTGACGCGTGGAAGCCCTGGTCGATTACTCGACTTCATATCTGATTAGCCGCTTCGAGACTTCAAATGGCGCCAACCTTGGAGAATTATGAAGCGATTGATGGGATTACCATGTCGAATCCCCTCTAAAACTCCATCAAAGACCCACGCCCTTCTTGGACCCAGCTATCGCTCTAACCAAAACCTTAGGACCACGAAAGTGGAAAAGGCTATATAGAAGAATACCAGGGGTGCTCGCAGTAGAAGGTTTGGATACCGGACACCACGGAGTTGCTAAGTGGAAAAGGAACCATGACGGTATAGAAGGAATACCAGGGTGTCACGTAGGGGAAGAGACTGCTCGGTTTCAGGAAGAACGAGTTGGGGCCGCCATGATAGGCGTCGCGAGCTTACTCCTCTGCGGGTGGTGCTATTTCCCTACATCAAAAGATTCGTCGACCTCGCGACCATAGAGGCATTCTTGGCTAAGAAGGACAGAGGAAAAACCCCACCCGTGGCTCTCTAGCCAACACCTCCAACAGCCATTCGCGATTAGGCGGAAAGCAATGAACCTTAGGTCGCTGCGCCCACCATTGTACCTCTGGCCCTTATCTCTCTTCAATGCAAGACCAAAACTGTTTACCCAGATGAAGACTTCAAATGGAGGCTGCGTAAAAGAAAATGACCAAGAAGCGTGGGTAAGGCAACTAGGAGAGGCCAGAGAAAGGACAATTCGTTGGTACCCTATGCAGGAGCAGGCGGGGAAATGATCACTAAAGTGTGGGGATTATCCTAATGTTCCCCTCCTCGGGACTCGGGGGCTATCAGCTATAACCCAGAGCTAACCGCTGAGCAGGCGGGTTCCCCATGGCTCTCGAGCCCAGTCGAGGAAGTTCTCACTCCCCTACGGATAGAAAGTCGCGAGCCCATGAGGCGAACATCACAGAAAAAAATCCGACGGGCTTGGGCCGGCGTCGTCGAACAAAGACAACGTGAGCGAACCGGGAGTTGTGGGACCTCGCGATCTGAGACTGGCTCGGCAGTGTCCACCTTGTAGGACTGCCTTGGGGAAGTATCCTACGCGAGGACCAAAGCAGCCAGAGCTTACGAGATACGGGGAGACACTCCAGTCAAGGCACTCCAAGGCACCCTAGAGCAAATGAAGGCAGACGAGGGAACGTTGAAAAGAAAATTGGAAAGCATGCTCAGAAGAGGCCCAGGCAGAACGGCCAGGTTTGACGATGAATTTAGTAGAAGCTCAGGGCAGAGAAGGAGGCCGTCTGAAAAATAGGCCGAGTGTCTAAAGGCCGATTGATCGGGGAAGCGCATTCGAGTAAAGAAGAGCGACCAACTAATGGCGAAAAAGCAGTGGAGAAAGCCGTAGCCATCCTCGAGGCTAGGGAAGCCAGAGAAAGAAGAAACCCGAGGCCCTCAGGGAAAGGGACACACTGCTCGAGGAGGAACTTAAAAGCAGCCCAACTATCGAAGGAACACCTACAAAACCAAAGGCGATCGGATTGTTAGCCTTGGTCGAGGCTCGAGGAAAGATCGGCGAAGCAAAAGTCTCGCTCGAGGAGCTGAAAAAAGATCCTAGAAAGTTGGAAGGCGGAGGTATCGAATATCGTGGACCCAGAAAATGAAATCAAGTCTGAACCGAGTAGGCATAGGTTGGAAGGACAGATATGTCAAACTAGCATGGCTCGCCAACCAGGCGGTGATGAGCATTCCCAAGAAGGCTCCATGGCGAAGGCATGATGGATCCCACTAAAGGCCAAGAGAGGTCAAAGAGTTCTTAGAACATTGTAGGGCAATGTATGATATGGTGAAAGGCTATCAAGCCCACCATGAAGAAAACATCTTGTATTCTTTCTTCCATAAATATTATTTTGAATTCCGTGACTTCAATGTTATCATTGCATTTGCATCATTCATCCATACAGACACACATCCCAAGCAAAAAATTCAACAATAAATAAAAAAAAAAAAAAAAAGACATAAACTAATCAAAAAAAACATATACCGGGGAAAAAGAAATTATCTCGCCCACCGATACCACACGCATCGATCAAGACTAAAACATGGAACAAGCGATGGAGGTGGAACAACTGAGCCACGCCAGAGATAAGGGCAGAAATGAGAATGGAAATGGGGCAATGAAGGAACAAATTAATAAGATGTTCGAGATCATCACTCGAAATCGAGCCCAATCCACGGCGATCACCCGAGGCGGCTCTACTGCCACATCGGGGGACTCTACGCATCCCAGGATTCACACCCCCAGGCATGGAATGCCTCTACTGAAAAACCAGCCGGCTCCCACGAGCAACCAGCGGGAACACCTCGGGACTAGGCAGGGGCAAGGATCGAGGGTCGGGGCCTTTCCCGGCCAGAGCCACGATCTACTATCACCCACTCTGAATCCCGGCCCTTTTGGGCAGATCAGAACCAACCATCAGGTAGCGACAAGATCAACGCCTCGAAGACGCATCGCGAGCCATTGAAGGAACCGAGTAGCCATGGCATTGGCTGCCAATCTATGTTTGGTTCCAGACATCGAGTTACCCGATTCAAAGGTTCCCCGAGTTTAGAAAACAAAGGAAGTTCTTGCCAGCGTGTACATCTAATATATACTTGTCGAAAGATATTTACACCCAAACAGACAAAATCTTGATGAACTGCTTCGGGACAGCCTTTCGGGGCAACATTACTGATGGTCGTCGGTCTGAATAAACATAAAGACTTGGAGAGACCTCATGAACGCCACCTGCAATAAATTACAATGAGGATATATTTGGACCAAGCTCTCGCACAAACTTGTCCAAAAGGCGGAGGGTTTGAAGGATTAACCAGAGATGGCGGGAGTTAGCTTTGGTCCAAATACCTCTCGAAAATGGCTTCCATGTTCATCGACACCACTCCGCTGGCCGCCTGCGACAAGTCGTAGGAATAACTTCAACTTCGACCTAGTCGTCATAGGAGAAGAATAAAGCCATTAAAAGCGGGAAAGGTTTACAAGGACAGGGAAGCCCAAACCTTAAATCAAAGAAAATAGAAAAAGGAGGGAGATCGAATGCACGTAACTTACGGATCCCCACGCCCACAACAGTAAACTTCGTCTGGCTATAGGATAGTCTCTTTGCGACCCCGCACCCCAATTTAAGGCCGGCATGCTTCTGAGAAACCCAAAACCCCGTGTGGCAGGCAAAGGAGAGTCTTCACTCCTCCCGATGCACACTACTCCCTCTTCCTCTCCTACTCCAGGAAGGCATGATAAGCGGTTATGCCATTTAAACACGCTAGAGCCTCCCTACCCCCATCTACGACCCCAGTGCAAAGAATGCGACTATCCTCAGGAGCCGTGGGGCATTCCACTGAAAAGGTGCTGGAGTTTCAAGCATAAGGTCCAGGATCGATAGAGGCGAGGTGGCTTAGTTTGGGGAATAAGCCCCGATATTAGTACCAACCCCTCTCCCATGCCCAGGAAGCGGACTATCAATGGACTAAGCCCTCTGCAAAGCCTCAAGTGCAGAAGAGGAAATAATCGCCGTCGTGGTCCAAGGACCGTTCAAACCTTGATCATCGATGCGACGGTCCGCCCCACACCTTGATCATTACGGCTCCTAGGGCACGCTTACTGAGGATAATCACGCTGTCCCGTGGCATTACGACCAGGTGTCAGGAATCCCACTAGAGAGCAAAAACCAAGATCTCCCAGTAGGAGGTTACTAATATCGCGGGACCAGGAGATGACACGTAGCGGAAGAATCTATACCCGACCAGCCTCGGAGGAAAAAGACCCTAAGGGGAGTCAGAAAGGGGCGCTAAGAGAAGGAGAAGAATTCCTCAAACTCATTCGCTCTGCAGTATGGATTGTTGGACCATCTGAACAAGACTCGACACGCATCTAGTACGTCACTCTTGCTGAATTCGGAAAACCACCGCAACCTCTTGCTGAAAGTCCTAAAAAGCCCACGTAACCGGGACATCAGCGGAAAGATTTGAGGGGCATTATTGGCGATCTCACTAGCTTCGGGGCCAGTTGACCTTCTCGGGCCGAGGAGATCGGCTGGGGAGGCGACATAAGCTTGACCCAACTAATATTAACTGTCAAATGTGGGACCTACATGATCGCAAAGTGTCGATGTGGCTCTTCCCTCAAACGTCTGCCGAAATACTGGACAAACCAGTAGGTACCACCTATATGCAAGCCGGCCGAGCCACTAATAGTGAGAGCATTCGGCCCGGTTGAAAAAGGGCGTCATGGGGAGAAATCACTCCCCCCATCACGTGACCGCTTCACGTTCCGATCTCTTCAAGTCATGGATATTAGCCCTCGCCACAGCTGCCTCACAGGAAGGCCTATGGATCCACAGTGCGGGAGGCTGTGCCTTCCTCCCTTCATGAAGGTTAAATTCATCGCCGATATGGTTGGTCAGCGTAATGGGAAAAAAATTGATGATTAGCACCCGCTTTGATGGATACCTCGAGGGAGAGGAGGAGGCCCTGGAAACTTCCTTCAAGCACTCGAGATCGTTGCAAGCCAGAAGGCCCGTCTGCGGCGGAAGAAACATTGCGTCATGATCAAGGCGTACCAACTGGCAAAGAGCTCGGTCCTCTTCTAGAGGAATCCCAGCGCCATTGAAATCGAGGAAAAATAACGGAGAGCTGGACTCGGGTACCAAAGCGGCAACCGAGGCAGAAACACGTCCAACCCAGGGCAGCGTAAGACCAACATTTCGTTCGTGAAAATGTGGCAATGATAGGCAGCGAGCCCGAGAGGTCAGATCAGGAGTCACGTTTTCGAGGACAGTAGCTAATTGAGCAGCGAGACCACTTCGCGGGACAATTTCTCTTTGCAATGTAATTCCTTTTGTAACTCGCCTTTCAGGGCGACTTTTCAGATAATAAAAACTTTAGCTGCATTTTCATCCATTTCAGTCACTTTCTTTTCCTTTCAGCGTTCTTTTCACACTAAATTCGCTAAGCGGGAGGAAACTCTCTTAAAAAACACCACCGATAACGAACACGTCCACTAGCAGCGATACAGCCTGCGTATGCAAGGACCCTAGTCCTATTGAGGAACCGGTAGGAGAGGAAGACGCAGAGTGGAAGCTGGCGAGTAGAAAGCGAGATAGAGGCTGGAAAGACCAAGAAGTTCAACCACTTGGCGGGGAGTTCGGCGTGAACTGGGGAATGAGGGAATAAGAAAGAAGTCACGAATAAAGATCGAGATGTCACAAGAATCGACAGGCCCTCACTAGAACTCTTCTGAGAGGTTCTCGGACATATTCTTTGATGGTCATCTGAGACATGCAGGGCACCGGCGCGGCCTATAGTGGAACCCTGAGACTCCCATTGCTCTAGCGGCCCGTTCGCGGCGGTTGCGAAGAATGAAACCCGACGTGGCCTTAAAATCAAGGAGGAAGTAAATGGGGCCTTGGGTATCTAACTATCCCCAATGGGTGGCAAACATCGATGCCCAGGTACCCAAAAGGACGGAAAAATGCGCATGTGTAATGTCGGTATAGGGATCTAAATAAGGCCAGCCCGAGGATAATTTTCCCTTACCCACATCGACATGCTCGTGAACAATACGACATGTCATGCCTTCTTCTCCCTTCATGGATGGTTTCTGGGGTATAATCAAATTCTAATGGCGAAGGAAGATCGGGGAGAAAACGACCTTAAATACCCATATAGGGAACGTTTTCTTTACAAGGTAATGCCATTTGGTCTCAAAAATGTCCGGCAACCTACCAAAGAAGCGATGGTAACCCCTTCCCACGACATGATGCATAGGGAAATCGAGGTATATGTCGGCGACATGATTGCAAAATCAAAAACTCCTGAGGACGGCGCATCAAAGATCTCTAAAATTATTCGATAGGACTTATGAAATCTGTGTAAGACTTAACCCGGCCAAATGCACCTTGAATAACTTCGGAAAATTGTTGGGCTTTGTGGTAAAGCGAAAAGAGGTATTGAAGTGGACCTATAAGGCAAAAGCTGTCGGAAATGCCCCCTCCCACAACAGACTCGAGAAGTCAGGGCTTCCCTAGGACGGATAAATTTCATAGCCAGATTCATTTCCTAATTAACGGCAACATACAACCCCATATTCAAACTCCTTGGAAAGCTGCATAAGTTCAAGATGGGATGCGGAATGTCAAAAGCCTTTGAGAAGATCAAGCGGTGCTTGGAGGTGCCCTCCCCTCGTCCCCGAAAACCTGATCATTACCTCTTGTCTCGACGAGTCCATGGGCTGCATGCTAGGACAACAAGATGAAATTTGGAAAAGAACGAAAGTAGTCTACTACCTCAACAAAGGTTCCGCAGATTATGAGAAGATACTCGACCTTGAAGCGAACTTTGTGCGCTTTAGTCCTGGCTGCCCGAGAGGCTTAATGACCATACATGTTGTCCCACTCAGTCCGGCTAGTAGCAAGACTGACCCCATCAAATACATCTCGAAAAGCCCATAACAGGACGCATAGCGATGTTGGCAAATGGCTCTATCAGAGTTCGACGCCGCTTATGTGAGCCGCCCACTTATTTGTAAAAGGGCGCCTCAGCGGATCACCAAATATCACCCACTGGCAGATCCACAGCCACAGCTCATGAATTCCTGACGAACACATCATGGTAACGGAGGCGGAGTCGGAGCCAAAGAACGAATGGACGATGTGGTTCGGCGGGGCGTCTAACGTATTGGGGAATGGGATTGGCGTGGTCTTGGCCTCTCAACCCGACCACTACTTCCCTTTCGCCGCCAACTGGGTTCGATTGCCGCAAACAACATAGCGTAGTCTGGCCCGCACCATGGGACTCGCCATGGCCCCTGAACACTGTGTCAAGAAACTCCGGTCTACGGAGACTCAAATTTTGGTGATCCTATCGGCCTCAAAGCGGAGAATGGGAAACAGCGGACAACAAACTCATCCGCACTACGACTACGTGAGGGAGATGACAGAAGCCTCGACACATCACATTCCACCACGTACCACATGAAGAAAATGAAATGGCAGATGCCTTGAAACCACAGTCGACCATGGTACGAGTAAATGATTTAGGCGGGAGATGACCATACATGTCCCAAGAACTCCCTCGCACAGCCTATTGCCACCACCTGGTCTCGGAGCACCCAAAACGGACCTTTAACCCCCCCGTACCTCGACATAAAAAGGTACTTGGAAAAAGGGAATACCCTAAGGGGCGCCGGAAAAAATACAAAGGACATTGAGAAGGCTTTGGGTGCCAGCTACCTCTTAGCGAACGTGCTATACAAAAGGAGCCTTGCAGACATGACACTTCAGATCGTAGATCGCCCCGGGCCGAACAGATAATAGAAGAGGGTCCACAAAGGGACCTTCAGCACCATCCATGCGTCCATACTTTTGGCTCGCAAGATACTCCAACAGGGTATTACTAGACTAAGTTGGAATCAGACTGTCACCAACATGTCCAAAGGTGTTTGAAATGCCAGGTCCACGCCGATCGTATCAATGTCGCTCCTTCTTCCCTACACAGCTTGGCCGCGCCATGGCCATTCTCTATGTGGGGCATAGATGTGATCGGGCCCATCGAGCCCAAGGCTTCTAACGGGCACAGGTTCATATTAGTGGCCATTGACTACTTCACCAAATGGGTAGAGGCAGCGTCGTATTCAGCCATAACACGTAGCGTAGTGGTAAAATTCCTCAAAAGGGACATCATCTGCCGTTACGGTATCCCATCCCACGTCATTACGGATAACGGCACCAATCTGAACAACAAGATGATGACGGAACTGTGTGAACAATTCCAAATCCGGCATCACAATTCTACTCCCTACCGTCCCCAGATGAACGGAGCGGTAGAGGCCGCTAACAAAAATATCAAGAAAAATAATCGAAAAATGGCGGTAACCTACAAAGATTGGCATGAAATGTTACCTACGCACCTACGGATATAGGACCTGCATGCGAACCTCCACCGAGCAACACCTTATTCCTTGGTCTATGGTGCCGGCAGTCCTCCCCAATAGAGATTGAAATACCCTCCCTGGGTCTGGCGGCGAAGCGAAATTAGAAGACGCTGAATGGACCCAAAGGCGCCACGATCGGCTAAACTTGATCGAGGAAAAACGTCTCACGGCCCTATGCCATGGTCAGCTCTGGAGGCGAGTTAAAGTGCCTTCGACAAAAAGTTAAACCTCGGAGGTTCAGACAGGGGGACATGGTCCTCAAAAGGTACTACAAACGCCCATGAACCGGGAGGAAAATGGGCACCCAACTACGAAGGGCCACATGTGGTAAAAAACACGCTTTCTCGGGTGGGGCAATACTCTAAGCCTGGCGCTGAAGGCGTGACCTCAAACACCCCGTCAACTCGGACTCAGTCAAGAAGTTCTTCCCTTGAAATCTCGCCTAAGCAGCAGTGGAAAGTTGTCTACATCCAACCGGAACCAAAATAGGATTAGGAAAACCAAGTGCGAGGCCACCTCGTTGATCCTATCAAACAACCCATCCCGCGCAAGAACGCACAAAACCATGTTTTCACTTTGTAAATCACACATTGTCAATAAAGCCCCGTTTCATTTTTATCTCCTTTGTGTTTTTTTCATGCTAAGCTTCATTAATTCAACAAAAAGAATTTACATTGCTAAAGAATAGTTTGCAATCAAAGGCACTGTCTCCGTTACCGACCCTCGTGATCATTGATGGCTCAATAGCGCGGCAATATCCTGGTCGAGGTGGCCAAGCGCAGTCGAAAAAAAATAATAATAATAATAAAAAAAAAAAAAAAACAACAACAGAAAATAATGACACTAAGTGCGCATTCCTAGGAAATAGGAGAAATTCTGCACTCTAAGTTTACCCTAGGTTGATTCCACCTCGGTTTGACCAAGTCAATTAATTAGGCATTCCCATAAAAATAAAAAAAAAATAATAATAAAAAATAATAATAATAAAAAAAATATATAGCAAAAAATATATACAAAAATAAAAAGAAACGACCGTGAAAAAAAAAACAAGAGAAATAATAAAACAATTCTCATTTCATAAATAATAAATTGCTTTTACATAATCATCGGGGAGGGGAGTCAAGGAGGGAAACAAGCTTCCATCCTGATTTCTAAAGTAATGGAAAATGGGCTCAAATCAAAGTCCGGGCCCGAGGCTATCTATTTGAAGCTGCCGAAACCCGCCTGTTAATTTCAAATTCAGATAGCACGCTTCCGAGCTCCACTCTGCTGCAAGCGTTGCCCAGCCCTTTCTTCCGGCCAACCTCGGCCTCAGGCAGTAGCCTTGACCCCAGCGGCCTTCGGTGCGATTGACAGCCTTGGTTTTCCTTTCTGCCGCCCACGACTGCCTCACTGAAGCAGGCTCGGGAAGCGGAGGCTGCGTCAGATCTACCAGACAAAGGTCTCTGGACTGTTGTACAAGTGCCAACGCCGCCCCGGCCTTCGCCCGCTTCAATTTTCCAGTTTGCGGCTTCGGCCTTTCCGCCTACGTAGTCTTTTGGGTCAGCTGAAGGTAACCCGGCCTTCAGCAGCGGCCGCCTGCCCCCCATGGATGCCGCTTACTCTGACTTAGACCGCCAAGTCGGCCCTGAAACCTTCTCGGTCATCCCTCGGCTACGCAACGCTTCACCCTCTCAGCCTCGGCCCTTAGGTCTGGTTGGCTTTAGCCACCTTTTCAAATTCCTTTTTTATTCAGAGCCTCCTTCAGCACAATTTGCTCGCCTTCTTCACCCAGACCCTTGACACCTCTAAAGAAGCCAACGACTGAGATGATAGGCTTCCGGCATATCAAGCGTCCCGTCCGCAATGACGACCAAGAGCTGCGGTCGTATTGAGGAATTGAGCTTGGGAACCACCCTCGGAGGTCCACGTTCGCCCCACAAAGATCTTACATTATCAGGGGCCTTGAAACAGGACAGCCCCTGAAGGCGACTCGGGACCAGATAATCGGTAACCAGCCCCTCTCTCCGTCAGGCGGTGGGAGGCGAACTAAAGGGCATGGCTCTTCCCTTCTCCTAGCAGCTTTCTTCAAAGAGGGCTTCAGCTCCTCTTGGCCCCTTGTGTCTGCACATCTGCAAGGGGCCTCGCCGAAAGGGAAGCATGCCTTCGCAGGAAGTGGTGGCCTGCTGCGTGGCAACCACAAAGCCGAGTCCTAGTCGTCTGCCTCCACCGTTCCGACTCGAATTGCAGGCTCGACGCCGTCTGGCAAGGGGAGCCGGCTCGCTGGCGGGTGCCGTTTGCACTTTCGGCCGTGGTGTCGACTCAATCCCTACCTTTGGCCGCACTACGTACTTCATTCGGGACTCGGCCCGTTGGGCCAATTTCACCTTCTTGATTAGAGGCGGCCATGTCGATCCCTCATCTTCAATCACCCCAATCAACGCAAAAAAAATAAAGACATTAGAAACTCTTCTATGCCCAAATAAGAAAAAACAAGACTCACTTTTCAAATAGGAAACAAGGCTTCCTCCCAAGAGCCAAAGCCACAATCTCATTGTAGTTCATCCCCTGGGGACAACTCATCCAACAGTTGGAGAGTCGCTTTCTCCTCACGAAAAGCTCGGCTCTTCTCGCGTCCCTCGAGGCCTTCAAAGGCAGCCTCGATTACAATGGCATAGGCTGTCCATCCGTGCAAGGACCATGGCTAGGGCCCTTATCTTCAAAAACGGTCCTTGAAGCCTTTGTAGGACGCTGTGTAGGCGGTGAACAAACTAGTATTGGGGAGGGTGCCAAGGAAAACCCAACCCACCTTCTTCCCCACTCGGATGGTGTAATGGCTTAGGAACACCGGGCTGAAGGAGCTAGAGTCAACGCAGCGCACACTACCTTGAACGCGAAGAGCCGCCCACCCATTGGGATGAAGTTGCGGGAAGGAGCTACACCCACCAACCTCAAACGTCCATTTGTAAAGCCCGCAGGAAAGGTCACCCCCAAATCCAAGAGAATCGGTTTTCGTACGTAAACGAAATCGTTCTCCCCCTCCCCACACGTGGCAGACCCGTTCCAAGGAAAAACAGTGGGTCATCTCCAATCCCAGGGGCGTGAGGCCCACACACCCAATCCCCCACATGGCAAGGGGATTCCACCTCTTCGGGTGTCATCTTCGAGCCATAGGACAAGGCGTCTGGTGGACCCACTCATAGTGCTCCTCCCACGACAAAGTGGGGCACTGGGGCTCGATCTTTGCTTTGTCGCCATAGCCACTTGAGGAATGGCGCTATGGCCTCAAGACTGGAACCGAAGAAAAAAAGAAGAAGAGGAAGCTGGAACTTCTACAGCACCTTTTGACATGGCGATTGGGAAAAGTAGTTGAAAGGAAGAGAAGCCTTGAAGAACAAGCGCGAGAAAAAGAAAATCCTGGGCTCAAATCTGGAAAATGGGGAAATGAGTGCCAACGGTAGCTAAACGCCTATTTATAAAGCCAAAAGCCACCACCGAGCAAATGACGCGCCATTAAACAAAGCGCAACTCCCAAGACAGCGCAATCATCACCCCCAGAATTAATCGTCCCCAAGGAACGAAAAACGACACATCAATGCACCCCGAGGAAACGAAAGACGCCATTAATGCGCCTCTCAGAAATGAAAAGACAAGCCAGAGAGGCGCGTGCCCTCAGGCGCGACCTTTGAGTTTCAAAAAAAAAAAAATATAATAAAGCAATAAAATGAAAAAAAAACAAAACATAAAGGAAGAAAATAAAAAAGGAAAGTTAATAAATCCAGTCAAACCGACTCGGCCAACGTCAAGCCGATTCGGATAGCACTCAATCCATCTCGGCCAACGTCAAGCCGACTCGGTAGCAGTCAAATCAACTCGGCCAATGCCACGCTGACACAGACAGCAATCAATCCGACTCGGCCAATGCCAAGCCGACTCGGACGACACCCAACTCATCTCGGCCAACGTCAAGCCGACTTGAACAACATTCAATCCATCTCGGCCAGCGTCAAGACGACTCGGCCAGCATTCCATCAAACCTAGGCGCCTAAAGGAAAGCCTAGCAAGTCATCCTTAGACACAAACAGCCCAATGACCGCCTTCAAACTTGGGCACCCAATGGAAAGCCCAATGGTCAACCAAGTCAAAGCAAGTTAGCAACACCATCAAACCTAGGCGCCAAACGGAAAGTCTAGTGATCACTTGAAAAAAAGTACCCCAATGGCCATTTTTCAAACCTGAGCACCTAAAGGAAAGCTCAAGGGCCAATCAAGTTAGGACAATTCAACAGCACCATCAAACCTAGGCGCCAAGCGGAAAGCCTAGTGATCACTCGAGAGCAACCATTCTGATGGCTTCTTCAAATGTGGGCACCCAATGGAAAGCCCAACAGCCACTTACTCCAGAGCAGCTCGCTACTCGCAGCCCAGTCCTGGGACCACCCCAACAGTCGGTCCCCCAGGAAGGCTCAGAGTCTTTATCCGCATCCATTATCACAAACCCAATACTGAATGCAAATAAAGAGGGGGCAACTGTAGCACCCCTAAAATGTCCGGGCCGGAATGACGTCCCAGCCCTTCTCCCGAAGCCGGCCCAATTCCTGGCATTTGGACCATTCCGGCACAGTCCAAAGCTGAGACGGGTCCAGAGTCCACGTGTTGACCCAGTCTTCGTTTGACTCAGTCTCCCCTTGACTGAGTCTCCACACCCTAGTGGGCCCCAAGCGTCATGGGAGAAACTAAATGGAGAGAGAATAATATCTGAGAGAATCTTGGGATTCGGTTGTTATGCAGCCTCTCCCAGAACCCTATATAAAGCCCAGGCAAAGAAGTGAAAAGGACATCAACAGAGGGAGAGAAAAAAGAGAGGACTAGCAGAGACCAAAGAGGAAGAGCAACCGGAGACAAACCGAGAGAGCTGACGACGACGCGCCAGAGACGAAAGGAGGACCCCAAGGGCCGGTAGAGAAGAAAGACCAAGCATTGGACAAAGACAGGGAAGACACGTCCACCATCTCCAAGCACCAGGTTAGTATCTTAATCCTCTTTTTACCTCAGTCCAAGTCGAGTTCCCTACCACCCTTCTCAAACCCAAATCCTCACCTGCCTGGGCCGAGTCCATCTCGCCGCCTAGAAGCACCAGCCTACGTAACCTCAACCGGACTTCGACCCGGCCTCCTCCAAGCCGACTCGGTCTCGGTCACGCCTGATGGCCGAGGCCGACTCGGACCCGCTCATAGTAGGGCCGAGCCGACATGACAGGGCCGAGCCGACACGAAGTCCCCCTGATCCCACTACAAACCATCATGCCTAATTCGACTTGGTTCTATGGAGCCGAGACTAACAAGTCATCCCTTATCCCCTTTTACTCACCTCCCACTAAAAGGAGAAACCAGTCAAACCTCCCCGGCCAAGAACTACGTGGACTTTGAATCCTCTAGAGCCGAGGTACGTAGGCCTAGGGGGCACACCCCTATCAAGTCAAACCTTAAAAAACCAAAAAAATCCAAAGTGCCAAACACCGTCCCTCCTCC
The DNA here is from genome assembly GCA_025330945.1 of Mucuna pruriens. Taxonomy (NCBI): domain Eukaryota; kingdom Viridiplantae; phylum Streptophyta; class Magnoliopsida; order Fabales; family Fabaceae; genus Mucuna; species Mucuna pruriens. Next base: position 70,133 of record JAENHJ010000001.1, on the reverse strand, counting down.
CATATAGCTAGCCTGAGGTAACTATCAAGTGATAGGCATGCTGGGGGCCCCCACGCCCTTAGCGTGTAACCAACTCCCGAACCCACATGTCTGATTCGAGACCAGCCTTGCCAAAAGGTTTCCTGGCGTTCCCTAAACCAAAACGCCGGTGGCGACTCCTACTTGGCCGACTCTGTTTCGGCCGACTCCGCCCAACGTCACGATTTAGGTTGTGACAATAATGACTAATCATATTAGTTTTTATGAAATATTTCACTATCTTCTCATAAAAAATAGTGGAAACTTTTACCATATGTTTTCCTGTATAGTATAAAATTCAATTGAATTAATTGCCACAAAAATTCACGGAAATTTCATTTAATTAAATTTATTATTTAAATTATATTTTCATTTGTAACTATCCTCAATCAAATTAATCAAAGATTAATAAAAATAAGGTGTCACAGGGAGAATAAGGTTCAATTAAGGAAAAATTTGTGAAGATTCATCACCATTTGATGAAGAAACAAAATGAAAAAAAAAAAAAAAGCATTGATAGAAAGTAAGTAAAATGAGAAGTGTAGGTTAAAGAATTGAAAGAAGTAAACACAAGCTATAAGTATCTTTTTTTTAGTTAAACCAATTTTGTTTGGAAGATTATCTGTACTACTAATCTGGAAAGTTTTAGAATTTTACCATGAACGCAAAAATCCCAATAAATTCGTGAACACGGTTGCCTTGCTATGAGTTTTATATAAAATAGTTCCTTTGGCAGACCATGGCTTGAGTTATAGGAATGATTTTTAGATGAGACGAAATAGATTTGAAAACTTAATTGTAAAGATTTTTAGATGAGACGAAATAGATTTGAAAACTTAATTGTAAAGATTTTTACTATATAGTTTTAGAATTATATTCCTTCTGTACTATTTTTTGTGAGTTCTTGAAATTGATTGCTCTGTAATGGACTCTGATATGAACCAAGTCATTTCGGATGTGTGAAACTTGAGTTATAAGAGTGATTTTTAAATAAAACCAATTGTATAAAGTCGTATATAAAAGAAATAAGAAAAATATAAATATAAATATGAGATCACATTAAAAAGAAGGCCATATGATCGCTACGTCGGTTAAGTAGAACTTTAAGTATTAAAATGATAATGGTTGGAATCTTAATTAACTTTGAGAAATTGATGAGCAAGAGGTCCATCCCTAAAACTTAAAGGGATTCAACGAGAAATGGAAAATGTACAACTCCGAAGGTGAGTAAAATAAGGTCGACTAAATTTAAAGGTGCGGGGGATTCAAAAGGAGAAAATAACCGATAGAAGTGACAAATTGGTTGGTTGAGCTAATAACTTGAGATATGATGTAAACCCCACCTCAAGTATAAATAATGTGTTAGTACATGATATTTGGTATATTGTTTTGTTCTCATCCTCTCTAATGTCGTTCTTTTACTATTTTTGGATTTCAAAACAGATTTAAATATTAAGGGTGAGTGAGTGAGTTGGGATGAGATATATAAGATAAAACCTGATTAACTTAATTTCTTAATGTAATGTTTTTAATTTCTTAATGTAATGTTTTAATATTAATATTATGCATAATTAATGTAACACCCTAAAATAGTCCGGGTCAGAACGTCTCTCCAACCCTCCCAAACCCTACCTGCCTATGCCCAAACCCTGATGCTGATTCGGTCCTGGCCCCGTCAGAACCGAATTGGCATCAGCCGGTTCGGTACCTTGCCTTAACCCATGTGCCGATACGGTTTCGGACCCAGCGAGGCCAAGACAGGACGAACCGTTTTCGTCCTCCATCCCAACCTCCCCTCTTCCAAAACTTAGCCTTCCCAGAACTACGTGGACTTTGACTCCTCTAAAGCCGAGGTACGTAGGCACAGGAGGCACACTCATATCAAGTCCTGAAACCCACAACTCCAAAACACCCCACCTATCTCAAATACACGACCCTCATCCCTGACTCTCACAACTAACCTAGGGTAACTATCGAGTGGTAGATATGTTGGGGCCTCCGGCGCTCCCAACGTGTAACCAACCCCCGAACCCATGGCTCTGAAGACCTGACCAGCCTTCCCTTAGGTTTCCTAACGTTCCACAAAAAAAAAAACATCAGTGGCGACTCCCTATGGTCGAATCGGTCTCGGCTATTCCATGGCCGGGTCCACTTCGGCCTAATTAGGACCATCCCATCTATCCGTCATAACCCAGATGATGACAGATGGCGACTCCACTGGGGACCTAATTTCTTATACTGAGGGTTGAGCCCTGATAGGTTAGCGCGAGGAAGAAACCTGATAGGCCGGGGTAGGTGGTCCTTCTCCTTCATGAGCATCTTAATTCGTGCATTTCTATATTTCTTGTATTTCCTGTACAACCATAAGATAGAAAACCGAATGTTACTATGATAATATTGTGGGGCACGCATGGGAAAGACATTTTAAGGCGCGAGTATGCCAATGAGAGGGGCCTTATTCCCAGGCCTGCGAGTTAGGGAGAGAGGAATGTGCAGTGGTACCCATGCTAGAGGTGTTCTATGTACTGGTGATCACGATAATTCCACTTGGGGCTGACCGTCCTAAGGGATGACCATGTTCTAGGAATTCTGTCCCGTCCGTGGTACTGTTCCTTGGGAAGGTCTATAGACCCAAGAACCTGCTGGAGAGGATAATTTTAAAAAAATCCCAGGGAGAAAACCAAGAAAACAGCCCACTTAACCATGTGCCTAATTAGGGGTCAACCGGAATAGGCCAAATTGGAACCGACCGACAGAACCGAAATGGAATCAGCCCGAGAATCCCCTCACACCAACCTATCATGCATACATTACATATCCCATAAACATACAAAAAATCATGCATCATGTTACATTGATCATGAAAATTTCAAAAAATCGAAATGGAGCCACAGTTTTGGGTCAAACAACTGCATCCTGTCCAGGCTAGAGCGCCAAATGTCCAATCGCTTCGCTATTGGGGTAGCTGCCTGAAAGGACAATGGCATAGGCGCTTCGAAAAGCTCCATGACAATCTCCTAGGCTTATTAGAAGTTAAAACACAGCCAGCCGCACTAGAAGCCCTATTCTAGTACTACGACTCACCGGTGCGCTGCTTCACATTCAAAGACTTCCAAATAGCCCCAACTTTGGAAGAATATGAGCGACTATTAGGACTACCGTTGACAGAATCCCCACTCTATTTCCACCAGGACCAGCCACCATCTTGGGCCACTATCGCCAAACTACTAAGGGTGTCGGAGGCAGAAATGTCTAAGCGGAGAAGGAACCGCAATGGCTTAGAAGGGATACCCAGGGTATACATAGAGGAAAGACTGCTCCAGTTTCAAGAAGAACAAGACTAGGCTACCGTGATAGACATATTGGGCTTGCTCCTCTATGGGGTAGTATGTTCCCGTACATCGAAGACTACGTCGACCTCGCGGCCATAGAGGTGTTCTTGGCTAAGAGGGACAGAGGGGAAAACCCTACTATGGCCGTTCTAGCTAACACCTATTACATGCTCAACTACTGCAGCAGACGGAAGACAGGGAATCTCAAGTGTTGCACCCCCCTATTCTACCTATGGTTGACCGCTCACTGATAATCGCTCGTTTTAGTCGTTTTAACGCGCTTATCAAATAACTAAAGCTAACTATAGCATAGTCAACCCTAGGTGATTCTTCTCAAGGACATAGTGTGCTCAGTTGTGATTCAGTGTGAAGTAAAATGTTGTCGAATCTAAGATGTAAAGTTTTGACTCTCTTCGGCACTGGCCGATTCGCTTTCGACAGAGACAGAGTTGAGATGATCTCGGTAGAGACAATCCGGCTTGGTCTCGGTTGAGTTCAGACAGACGCTACAGAGATGGACTATCTCTGTCTTAGACTAGAAAACAGTAAATGAGGGGGGTTGGAATGCAATTGAAATCGAAACATAGATTCACTACAATCAAACTGAATGTACTACAATGTAAATGTAATTACGCTACTCCTAATGCTATTGCTACTACCGTGTTCACGTTTAGTTCCAATAGTCAAGGTTTTTTGGTTCAATCACTCCAGTTACAGTCCATATCAGCCTCCAGTGTTCTTATGGCAATCGTCAAAGGTCCATCCCTAACCATACCGAGGATTTACACAATCGCTACCTCATCAGTTGGTAGAGATTAAGTTCAGGCTGATTTTAGGTTCTCGATTAACAATCGTTAAGTGATTACCTACTGAATTAGCTAAACCAGTTCCAATCGGCTTAGTTTAACATTGTTCCGTTACTAGGTGCACTCGCAACGCAGCAATTGAACTTAGGTTTTAGGAATGCAATGGAGTTCATAAACCAGAAAACACTTATAATATTGAAAGCAAAATACAAACACAAAGCCTGGATTCGATGATTCCATCCTCCACGACGATCGCCATGGACGACGACGATGATTCACCTCTGCTAGCTAGGATGCTGAGGTTCAAGTCCACCAGAGTACGTTGGTGCTCCAATCGGTCTCCTCTGGTAACCTTCGGCTTCTCAGTTCCTAGCCTGCATTTCCTCAATCGAGAGAAACACCATTAACAGCACCGTGTACCACCGTGAGTGGAGAAGATGAAAAGCGAGAGAGAATGTAGATAATGGACGCGAGGAAAATATGAATGCCAAAAGACCCCTAGTCGTTCAGAGTTCTGCCTATTTATACAGCTAACTGACTTAACAGAAATACAAGTAGATTCCCTATTCTACCCTTACTGTGACTTGCGTTGCAAGCTACTCCAGGTACTGATGTGGCGCTCGAGCTGGTGCTAAGGTGGTTCTGTATTGCTGACGTGGAGCGCCACCTGGACTTACCTGGTTTGAACTGTTGGCTTGCATGGGATGATTCTTGGCCTGGTCGAGAGGCTCTCGGCCCAGGCTTCTAGTGGCTGGCTGAGCTTGGCTGGACCTGCAATGAAGATATAGTTAGCTAAAAACCTCGAATAAACACAGATTGTGTTTTACTCTAATTTTAGGCCATTAATCTGGATCTTAGCTAACAGTTATCTTTTAAGTTCGTGAGTTGCTCAGTGGCACTCTTCTTAGGTCCAATTAAGATGTATATTTTATGACTCATCAAACCCCCACACTTAGCCTTTTGCACTCTTGGGCAAAATATATGACTCAAACAAGGGTGATTTCAGTGAGAGATTCTTCTGTTTGATTTCCTTAAGCTGACTATATAGAGTCAACCTCTCTTCATCCCGGTTCAAAGCACTCATGCAATCAAGGAGCTATTTCCTTTGGTTCTCAGAGGCCTTCATGGTTTCCAATTGGAAAGGAGTGCCCCTAGAGTGGTAGAACTTTTACTCATGTGCGCAATTTTCTCGCTTCTCTCAAGTGTCTGGACTGTGTTTACACTCAACATTGCATGGAATTGGAGCCACCATAACTTGACCGAGCTCTCTTCCCACTCCTGTAAAACACAACAGTCATGATCACTAGGACTTTTCTGGCTTGTAGCGAGGTTGAGGTTACGGGTAGGATAGAATATAGGCAAACTAGCTTTAGGACCCGCGGGGAGGAGAGGAGCAATGGGGAGTGAGTGTAACCAGTATGAGGGCAATCCCGGTTGCTGTGGTCTCCTTTGATCTTTATTTACTCGCCATTTTACATTCTTTCTTTCTTCTACTCATGCAGCTTGCTGATTTTGTTTATTTCAGCTTATTTATTTTAGCTGCTTGTTTTATGTTTTTATGTACTTTCTTTTCTTTTCTTCATTCCATTTTCTTTCTTTTCTCTCTTCTTCTGAACCTTCAGCTACTTTTTTACCAAATTCTTCTCCCTAGACTTCCCCCACACTTAATTCTAACTCACTCCCAAGACGATTCCACGGCTCCTCGGCTCCCCGAGGGTGAGGTAAGAATGGTTTTTCTGGCCTCGGCTTGTAGTGAGCTGCAAGAAAAAGTGGTCAATTTAGGCTTAAAGGGGGTGACAAGGGTTAGCTTGTTTTTGGACAACTTATTTGGCTCTAAGCTCATAAGAAATATGGCCTAGATCATGTCATTCCTGCATGTGTAAAACAGTTGTATCCAGAGAGTTAAGGCAAAATACAGTACATACAATTAACATGCTTACAAAAATCACTCAAAAAGAAGGAAGATGGCGAGAGTGCAGGCCATCTCTGCTGTAAGGCTCAAATTCTCACACTGGCTGATTCTATTTCTTCACTCTGAAGGTTCCCTCTTCCCATTTTCACCACTTACCGCTTAGGACCCAGAGGTTTGGTTCCCTTCAGGCAGAGACAACTTCTGCTCGGGAATGAAGAGATTGCTTCTGCTGGCTCATCAGACTCTCGGACTCAATAAAGAATTTTCTCTCTTCTTTTTGGACACGTACTTCTGCTAAGCCGAGACCATTCTGGCTGTGGCCAACTTGGCATTGGAGACTCTTTTATTAGACACAAACTTAAGCCGCAGAAATACTAATGAGACTTAAAGTAGTGTATCAGATATGAAAGAAACGAAATGAAGAAGTTAGAAAAAAATGAAAAAAAAAATTAGAGAAGAGAAGGGCAGATATGGCGTGAATGATCAGTCCCAGATGGACAGAACCCCCCCCCCCCACACACACTTAATTTCGGCATTGTCCTCAATGTGAAGGGGTTGGCCGAGTTGGCTTAGGCTGTGCCATCTGGTTGAGTCGGCTCCACCAAGGAGATGTTCTCCGTGTTTTCTCCAATTGGTGCTGGACCTTCAAGGAACGGTTTGACTTGGTGCCCGTTGACCTGAAAGGTGCGATTGGTACGTTCTTCCTTGAGTTGCACTACACCATGGGGAAATATGTTAGTGATAACAAAAGGTCCATCCCATCTGGAGCGAAGCTTACCTGCTATGAGCTTTAATTTGGAGTTGAAGAGCAACACTTTTTGGCCAATATGGAGATCTTTTCTCAGGATCTTTTGGTCATGGAATTTTTTTACCTTTTGCTTGTAGATCCTGGCATTCTCATAGGCTTCCATGAAGTTCGTCTAATTCTTGAAGTTGGAATTTCCTATGCTCTCCTGCTTGGTCATAGGCCATGTTGCATTGCTTGACTGCCCAGTAAGCTTTGTGCTCTAGCTCCACAGGGAGGTGGCAGGCTTTCTCGAAAACAATCCGGTAGGGAGACATCCCTAGCGGTGTTCGGTATTGAGTCCTGTGAGCCCATAGCACATCCTCAAGGAGTTTGCTCCAGTCCTTCCTGCTGGGATTTGTCATCTTTTGCAGTGTATGCTTAATTTCCCTGTTAAACACCTCAACTTTCCCATTAGTTTGGGGGTGGTATGCTGTAGCTCTCCTGTGTGCCACCCCATATTTCTGAAGAAGGGAGGCCATGGCTCTGTTGTAGAAATGACTTCCTTGGTCACTGATGAGCACTTTTGGTACACCGAACCTGCAGAAAATATTGAACTTAAGAAAGTCCACTACTACCTTGGCATCATTGGTTCTGGTGGGAATGGCTTCAACCCATCTTGATACGTAGTCAACGGCAAGCAGTATGTATGAAAAGCCATTTGAGACTGGGAATGGCCCCATAAAATCTATGCCCCAGACGTCAAACACTTCGAAGAATAGGATAGGCTGCTGGGGCATTTCATGTCTTTGGTTGAGGGCCATCCCTGCTTTTTGGCATCTGTCGCAGGTGGAGACGAATTGATGAGCATCTCGGAAAATAGAAGGCCAGTAAAGGCCATAGTCCAGCACTTTCCTAGCAGTCCGAGATGATCCATAATGGCCTCCTCTAGGGGCCGAATGGCAGAAATGGAGGACCGACTTGATCTCGGTGTCAAGAATGCACCTGCGGATGATCTTATCACTGCAAAGTCTCCATAAATAGGGGTCATCCCATACGTAGTATTTAGCATCACTTCTGAGCTTCTCCTTGTAGGTCCGAGATGCCTCAGATGGAAATTGAGATGTTGTCACGAAATTACAGATATCGGCAAACCATGGTGTGGCCGTCTTGAGGTGCATGAGTTGCTCATCAGGGAACTCGTCTCGGATAGGCAATTGTTCGGTTTCTCTTTCAATCCTGCTTAAGTGGTCTGCTACAGAATTCTCGGCACCCTTCTTGTCACTGATTTCTAAGTCGAATTCTTGGAGAAGAAGCATCCACCGGATCAGTCTCGACTTGGCATTCGGCTTCTTCAGCAAGTACCTTAGAGCAGCGTGATCAGAGAACACGACTATCTTAGAACCGAGAAGGTAGGAACGAAACTTATCCAAGGCAAATACAATTGCCAGAAGTTCTTTCTCAGTTGTCGTGTAATTTTGCTGGGCCGAATCCATAGTTCTAGATGCATACGCAATGACATGGACTAGTTGGCCGACTCCCGCTCTTTGGCCGAGAACAGCTCCAAGTGCCGAATTGGATGCGTCGCACATGAGCTCAAATGGCAGGTCCCAGCTTGGTGCTTGCAGGATAGTGGTGATGCGTGTTTTTACAGTCGTTTTACGCGCTTATCAAATAACTAAAGCTAACTATAGTATAGCTAACCCTGGGTCATTCTTCTCAAGGACATAGTGTGTTTAGTTGTGAATTGGTGTTAAGTGAAGTGACGTAGATTCTGAGATGTAAAGTACTGACTCTCCTCGGCACTGGCCGAGTAGCTCTCGGCAGAGACTGAGTCGAGATGATCTCGGCAGAGATAATCCGGCTTGGTCTCGGCTGAGTGCAGACAGACGCTACAGAGATGGACTATCTCTGTCTCAGACTTAGAAAGCAAGAAATAGGGGGGTTGGAGTGCAAGTAAAGCAGAAAGTAAACTAAGACTATGAATGCAGTAAACATATACTACTATTACTAGTTATCTATTATTATTACTATATAATTGTGTTCGTGTTCAGTCTTGTATGTCCAAATCCAGTCCAATTTCCACACTCCAGTTCTCAGTCCATATCAGCCTTGGGAAGTCTTATGACAATCGCCAAAGGTTCGTCCATTTCCATATCGAGGATTTATGCAATCGCTACCTTATCAGTTGGCAGGGATTAGGTTCAGAGCTGATTTTAGGTTCTCTATTAACAATCGTTAAATGATTACCTACTATATTAGTTAAACCAGTTCCGATCGGCTTAGCTTAACATTGTTCACGTCTCAAATGCAATCGCGATTCAATTCGTGAATTAAAGAAGAGGGAAGGAACCGAGATAAGAAATGCATAATGGAATTGATTAACAGAAACGGAATACAAACATAGTGGTCCGAATTCAGGTGGATCCATCTTCCACGACGATCGCCATGGTTGATGGTGGTGGTTCACCTCCGTTAGCCTGAGCGCTGAGGATCAGCTCCACCAGAGTGCGTTAGTAGTCTGATCGGTCCCCTCTGGCAGACTTCGGCTTCCCAGTCTCAGACCTGCACTTCCTCAATCAAGAGAAATGCCAATGCAGCACCGTGCACCACCAGGAATGGAAGGATGAGAGCGAGGAAATGGAGTAAATGAAGTGTATTAAGAGTGAATTCAAAGACAGAACAAAAAGTGCACAGCTCCTCCTATATATACACAAGTTGAGCAGCTAGATGCTAACAAAATATCCTAACGAATCCTAACAGAATTACACTGTGAATGTCCTATTCTACCCTTGTGAAGATCTTCCAAAATGACGTGGTAGATTCTTCAAGAGTGACATGGTGGCTGAGCTGGCGCCGAGGTGGCCTCTAAGCTGGATAGCTGACCTGGTCAAGCATAATTGGGCCACTCTTTATTGGGCTGCTGGACTGCAAAGCATGGGTTGTCGAGACGACTCTAGTCCTGCCGAGATGGAGTCGAACTGGCCAGGATGACTTCATCTCGGCTGAGACTCCTTTTGTTGACCCTGGTCAACTCGGCTTGACCTGCAGAAGAAGGAGTGACCCTTTTATTAGCTAAGAAGTCTGAATTAACACAGATTTGTATTTTCTCTGTATTCAAACCCATAGAATGAATCTTAGCTAACAATCCATTCTTAAGCACAGAATAGTCTTGCAAACCTCCTTCTTAGGTGTCTAAAAGATGTATAAATTGTGACTCATCAGATAGGTGCGAATGTAAGTTTGTTCTTCAATGTAGGGCTGGTCGAAGTTGAAATCCACATCCTTTTGTAACAGCTTGGAGAGTGGCAGGGCCAATTTGCTGAAGTCTTTGATGAATCTTCTATAAAAACCTGCATGTCCCAAGAATGAGCGAACTTCCCACACAGAAGCGGGGTTTGGAAGGGAGGTGATTATGTCTATTTTCGCCTTGTCCACTTCTATGCCTCTGTTTGAGACCAGGTGTCCCAACACTATTCCCTCGGTCACCATGAAATGATACTTTTTGAAATTAAGAACTAGGTTCGTGTCAGTACATCTCTTCAGCACCTTGGACAGATTGTTCAGGCATGCTTCAAAGGAATTGGCATACACCGTGAAGTCATCCATAAACACTTCCATGCAATCTTGTAGCAGGTCCAAGAAGATGCTCATCATGCAACGTTGAAATGTACTCGGGCATTGCACAGGCCGAATGGCATTCTAGTGTATGCAAATGTGCCAAAGGGGCATGTGAAAGTGGTCTTGTGCTGATCTTCAGGTGCTATGTGTATTTGCATGTATCCTGAAAATCCATCCAGAAAGCAGTAATGGGATTTCCCTGCTATTTTCTCCAACATTTGGTCAATAAAAGGCAAAGGAAAATGATCCTTGCGGGTAGCCTGATTTAATCTTCTGTAATCGATGCACACCCGCCAGCTTTTTTGAATCCTCATAGGTACCAACTCGTCGTGTTGGTTCTTCATGACAGTCGTCCCGAATTTTTTTGGTACTACTTGCATCAGGCTCACCCACTGGCTATCCAAGATGGGATAGATGATGCCTGCAACAAGTAGCCTTGTGACTTCTTTCTTGACTACATCCAGGAGTGTCGGATTTAGCCTTCGTTGTTGTTGCCTTATGGGCTTGATGTCCTCCTCCATTAGTATTCTGTGCATGCAGATGGAGGGGTTTATACCTGGAAGGTCAGAGAGTTTCCACCCGATTGCCTTTTTGTGCTGCCTTAGGACGTGCAGCAACTTCTCTTCTTGCTCCGGGAGGAGGTTGTTGGCTATAATGACTAGGAGCTGCTGTTCACTGTCCAAGTAGGCATATTTTAAGTGGCTAGGCAATGGTTTCAGCTCCATGGGTGGTGGAGATGGAGATTCCTGAGTTACAGCTCTTGGATCCGTCTGGCGGCTTGTTCTAGACTCGGCATTAGGATTGCCGACATGATCTTGACCTTGTGCTGCGTCAGCCGACTCGGAAGGATGGTTTCGGCTCTTGTCGGATTGCGATCGGCTATGACTTCCTTTGCAGCTTTGGTCTCGGATCCAGGTGGAACGATGAGCTTCTTGGGTTGAGTCTGATCTTTAGTGGCCGAGATGGTTTCGGCAAGTGTGTCGGCTTGTGTGTTTGACTCTTCGACCGAGTTGACTTTTGACCTTGCATTGACTCGGCCTTCTTTGGCCAACTTCACTTGGGCCGTGAATATGGTTGCCAGCTGTGCAGGTAGAGGCTTTTTAGTCTCGACAACTTTTACCTATGCATTGTTCATGCTTTCTGAGTTCTTAGGGCAGCAGACTTGATTTATCAACTCTGTCAATTCTCTTTCAAATGTCAAGTCGTTGATGTTGCTATGATCATCCTCAAATTCTAGGGACTCCAGTACTTCGTCATGGTCGGCCCTTGAGCAGTTACTGGATTCAGCAGTTCCAGCAACATCTTCCATTCCCTCACTACAGTTGTCTAGGTGGAAGTATTCCTCCACTAGCTCTTCCATTATATCTATGACAAAGAGGGAGTGGTCTTCGGTGGTGTGTGATGATGGGTGCTTTTCTAGTCGTTTTGAACACTTATCAAATAACTAAAGCTAACTATAGTATAGCTAACCCTAGGTCATTCTTCTCAAGGACACAGTGTGTTCAGTTGTGAATTGGTGTTAAGTGAAGTGATGTAGATTCTGAGATGTAAAATGCTGACTCTCCTCGGAACTGGCCGAGTAGCTCTCGGCAGAGGCTGAGTGCAGACAGACGCTACAGAGATGGACTATCTCTGTCTTAGACTAAAAAGCAGTAAACGGGGTGGAAATGCAAGTAATGCTGAAAATGGACTAAGACTATAAATGCGATAAACATATACTACTGTTACTAGTTATCTATTATTATTATCATTTAACTGTGCTCATATTCAGTCCCATTAATCCAAGTTCAGTCCAGGCTCCACACTCCAGTTCTCAATCCATATCAGCCTTGGGAAGTCTTATGGCAATCGCCAAAGGTTCGTCCATTGCCATACCGAGGATTTATGCAATCGCTACCTCATCAGTTGGCAGGGATTAAGTTCAGAGCTGACTTTAGGTTCTCAGTTAACAATCGCCAAATGATTACCTACTATATTAGTCAAACCAGTTCCAATCGGCTTAACTTAACATTGTTCACAATTTAATTGCAATCGCGGATCAAATCATGAATTAAAGTAGAGGAAGAGAATGGAGACAAGAATTGCAGAATGAAATTGATTAACAGAAATGGAATACAAATACAGTGGTTCTGAATTCAGATGAATCCATCTTCCACGACGATCGCCATGGTTGATGGTGGTGGTTCACCTCCGTTAGCCTGAACGCTGAGGATCATCTCCACCAGAGTGCGTCAGTAGTCTGACCGGTCCCCTCCGGCAGACTTCGGCTTCCCAGTCTCAGACCTGTGCTTCCTCAATCGAGAGAAATGCCAATGAGCATCATGCACCACCGTGAAAACGGAGAGAGCGAGAGCGAGAAAAATGGGTACACTGAGTATGGAATTAAAGTGAATTCAAAGACAGAACGTGTAAAAAGTGCACAGCTCTTCCTATATATACACGAACTGTGATATGCTAATCCTAACGAATCCTAATAGAATTACACTGTGAAGACCCTATTCTACCCCTATGTAGATCTTCTAACGTGACATGGCAGATTTCCTAGGAGTGACATGGCATTTGAGCTGATGCTGAGATGGCCTTCGAGCTGGATAGCTGATGTGGTCAATACAATTGGGCCTCTCTACTAGGCTACTGGGCTGCAAGGCATGGGTTGCCGAGACGACTCTGGTCCTGCCGAGATGGAGTCGGACTGGCCAGGATGACTTCATCTCGGCTGAGACTCCTTTTGTTGACCCTGGTCAACTCGGCTTGACCTGCAGAAGAAGGAGTGACACTTTTATTAGCTAAGAAATCTGAATTAACACAGATTTGTATTTTCTCTATATTCAAACCCATAGAATGAATCTTAGCTAACAATCCATTCTTAAGCACAGAATAGTCTTGCAAACCTCCTTCTTAGGTGTCTAAAAGATGTATAAATTGTGACTCATCAGTGTGCTTCATGGCTTCAAAAATATTGAACTGCACCAACGTGTCACCGAATTCCATGGAGAGTGTTCCGACATGCACGTCAATCTTCGTCCTTGCTGTCATTAGAAATGGCCTCCCTAGTATCAAAGTTGATCCTTTTCTTGATGGCTCGTCCTCCATGTCAAGCACATAAAAATCAGCTGGAAATATTAGCTCATTCACTTGGAGGAGGACATCTTCGAGAACTCCCAGGGGTTGCACGATACTTCTGTTAGCAAGCTGAATGGTCATCCCCGTTGGTTCCAGATCTCCAAAATTGAGGGACCTGTAAGTTGATGCAGGTATGACGTTGATTGACGCTCCCAGGTCTAGCATAGCATCAGCAAATGTGCAATCACCAATAGTGCATGGGACTGAGAAGATATCGAGGTCTCGGCACTTCTTTGGCAAGACCTGTGAGATTCCTGCAATGGGGTTATTTTTGGTTAAGCTTGAGACCACGCCTCCAAGTTCTCGACTTCCCTTCATCTTCCTTCTTTTGTGTACGCATAATTCCTTGAGGAATTTTGCGTACTTCGAAATTTGCTTGATCGCATCAAGAAGTGGAATGTTGATTTCCACCTTCCGGAACATCTTCAGCAACTCGTCATCAGAATCTGGTTTCTTTGCCGAGACGGTCTGGGATGGAAACGGTAACGGGACAGTTGTCTCTGGATCAGACTGTGAGTCAGTTGATGCTTCAGAATTGGCTTCGGCTGGTTGCGGTTCCTGATGCTATTCAGGCTGAGGTAATTCCTTACCGCTTTTCAGTATCACTGCATTAGCATTCCCTCTCGGATTCGGAATGGATTGAGAGGGGAGGCCGCTTGAGCCAGCTGACTGTAACTCATTCACGGTATTTGCTAGCTGTTCTATTTGCATCTTGAGATCCTGGATGGTGGCGGTCATATTTTGCTGGAATTGTAGATTGTTGGAACTTACTGATTGTTGAAATTCCAAGTTACTTGTTGCCAGCTGATGAGTCACAATTTATACATCTTTTAGACACCTAAGAAGGAGGTTTGCAAGACTATTCTGTGCTTAAGAATGAACTGTTAGCTAAGATTCATTTTATGAGCTCAAATATATAGAAAATACAAATTTGTGCTAATTCAGATTTCTTAGCTAATAAAAGTAACTCTTCTTCTTTTGCAGGTCAAACCGAGGTTGACCAAAGTCAACAAGGAGTCCCGACCGAGATGAAGTCGTCCCCGCCGCACCGGCTCCATCCCGGCCGAGTCAGAATCGTCTCGGCAATCCTTGACTTGTAGCCCAAAGAGCCCAAGAGGCCCAAGTATATTGTCCACATCAACTATCCAGCTTGGAGGCCACCTCAACAATCACTCATCCGCCATGTCACTCCTAGGAAATCTGCCATGTCACGTGAAAAGATCTGCATAGGGGTAGAATAGGACACTCACTGTAATTCTGTTAGGATTCGTTAGGATTAGCTAATCATAGCTCGTGTATATATAGGAGGAGCTGCGCACTTTTTCTGGGTCCTTGAATTCACTTTAATTCCACACTCACTGTATCCATTTTCTCGCTCCCGCCCTCTCCATTTTCACGGTGGTGCACGGTGCTGCATTGGTGCTTCTCTCGATTGAGGAAGTGCAGGTCTAAGACTGGGAAGCTGGACGTTTACCAGAGGGGACCGATCAGACTACTGACGCACTCTGGTGGAACTGATCCTCAGCGCTTAGGCTAACGGAGGTGAACCACCACCATCAACCTCGGCGATCGTTGAGGAAGATGGAGCCATCTGAATTCGGACCACTGTGTTTGTATTTTGTTTCTGTTAATTGATTTCGTTCTGCATTTCATATCGCTGTTCTCCTTCCTCTACTTTAATTCACGTTGAATTCGCGATTGCAATTTAACTGTGAACAATGTTAAGCTAAGCCGATTGGAACTGGTTTAACTAATATAGTAGGTAACCATTTAACGATTGTTAATAGGGAACCTAAAATCAGCTCTGAACTTAATCCTTGTCAACTGATGAGGTAGCGATTGCATAAATCCTCGGTATGGCAATGGACGAATATTTGGCGATCGTCATAAGACTACCCAAGGCTGATATGGACTGAGAACTGGAGTGTGGAATCTGGACTGGACTTGGACTAATGGAACTGAACATGAACACAGTTATATAATACTAATAGATAATTAGTAACAGTAGTATACATTTACTGCATTCATAGTCTTAGTTTATTTTCTGCATTACTTGCATTCAAAACCCCCCCGCTTATCTTGCTTTTTTCTTGTTTTCTGGTTGAGACAGAGGTAGTCCCCCTCTCAGAAGCGTGCATCTCACTCAGTAGAGACCAAGCCGGATAGTCTCTTGCGAGACCATCTCTGCTTTCGCCTCTGCCGAGTATGACTTCGGCCACAGCGAGACAAGTCAACACTTTACATCTCAGATTCTGCATTGTTTAACTTGACACTAAATCACAATTGAGCACACTTGTGTCCTTGAGAAAAATGACCTAGGGTTGACTATACTATAGTTAGCTTTAGTTATTTGATAAAAACGTAAAAACGATCGTAAAAACGCCATCATCAAATTGGCGCCGTTGCCGGGGACACAAGTTCTTTTGTGTTTTCGTGTGCCAAGTTAAGTAAGGTCGAATCCCGAGTCTGTGAAGTGTAAGTCAGTCTTGAGTATTTTGAATTTGTCTATTTTTTTTTTTTTATGTTGTTTCTGGATCCTGAATAAAAAGCATGCCCTATATCAATAATTTTTCTGTGTAAAACCATTTTGTAGTACTTAGAGGTAGCATTTTGTTTGCATACATTACTGCATCTTTCTTTTCTGCATAATCTGCATGATGCATGACTAGGAGTAGTAATCTTGATCCATTGACTGTTTTTTTTGACCCAGAAATAGAATTAACCTTACGTGAGATTACGAAAAATTAGGAACACTTGTAGTAAATAGTAGTGCTGATACAGAATCTGTAGCTAATTCTAACCAGCTTTGTACTGATAATCTTGTGTCTAGTTCTAACATTTTTGCAGAATCAGGACAAATGGAGAATAACGATAGGACGTTGAAGGAGTTAGCTACTCCAGGGCGTGGTGTATCAACCCCGGTGCATCCAATACCCACACTGGAGCCAGCTCAAACATATGAGTTGAAATCTGGTCTTATACACCTGTTGCCCAAATTTCATGGTCTTGCAGGAGAAGACCCCCACAAGCACCTGAAGGAGTTCCATGTGGTCTGCTCTACAATGAGGCCGCAGGGGATATCGGAGGACTATATCAAGATGAAGGCATTCCCATTCTCCCCTGGATGGGGCAGCAAAGGATTGGCTGTACCTTGACCGGCCCTTTTCAACACCTGGGGAGACATGAAGCGTGCATTCCTGGAGAAGTTCTTTCCGGATCCAGAACTGCGACCATCGGAAAAAAGAGATATGTGGGATAAGGCAGCATACAGGTGAAATATTACATGAATACTGGGAGAGGTTTAATAAACTCTGCGCCACCTGTCCACATCATCGAGATCAGCGAACACTGCTGATCCAATATTTCTATGAAGGACTATCTCTAATGGACAGAGTATGATAGATGCAGCTAGTGGTGGAGCTTTGATGGACAAGACACCAGCAGCAGCAAGGCACCTGATTTCCAACATGGCTGGTAATACACAGCCAGTTCGGGATCGAGAGGCCGAGTCAATCCCGGATGGTGAATGAAATCGGTGCAGCTTCCAATCAGAGGCTTGAAAATCAGCTGACCGAGTTGACATCATTGGTGAGACAGCTTGCTATTGGACAACACCAACCCGCCATGGCAGCAAAATTATGTGGCATATGTACTTCCGTGGAGCACCCCACTGATATGTGCCCCACTCTCCAAGAAACCGAGTCGGAATACCAGCCAGAGAATGTTGGAGCCATAGGTGGAATTCAGTACGGGAAGCAACCGTATCAGAACCGGCCATTTGATAATCAGCAGCATGGGAGACAACCATTTCGGCCAGGACCGAATCAAGGGCCATATGCAGCCCAACAATTCGGATCCGCACCGAACACTTATCAGCGGCAAGCAGGTTATCAGCAACCGACTCAAATACCCAAAGACCACCTTTTCAAAGAACAACAACAACAGCAGAGTGCCTACTCAAGGCAACTCTCCATCTCTGAGAACCTAATGAAGCAACTTGCAACCAATAATCTGGAGTTCCAGCAATCTGTGAGCTCCAGCAACATGCAGTTTCAGGAAAATATGACCGTCACCATCCAAGACCTCAAACGCAAATTGGTCAGCTAGCTAACACAAATGAGCCAACTTCAGTCGGCGGATCTAGCAATCTCCCTCTCAAAGCATTCCAAATCCGAGAGGTAACGCCAGTGTAGTCACTCTCCGAAGTGGAAAAGAACTACCTCAACCTACACTGCAGCAGGCCGAGATCACTAGAAGCCGACTCGAGCATAATGCCGACTTACAGTCTCGGCCAGAAAAAGTTGTTCCATTGCCATTTCCATCTCGGCCCACTTCAAAGAAGAAAGCTAGAGTCGGATGACGAGTTGCTGAAGATGTTCCGTAAGGTGGAAATCAACATTCCACTCCTTGATGCCATCAAGCAAGTTCCCAATGCGCAAAGTTCCTCAAGGAACTCTGTATGCACAAGCGGAAGAAGATAAAAGGAAGTGTGGAGGTTGGAGGTGTGGTGTCGGCCCTAACTAAGAACGAAACTTCCACCACAGGGACAGCAACACTGCCAAAGAAATGCAGAGATCCTGGAATCTTTTCTGTTCCATGCACCATTGGTGAATGCACTTTTGCCGATGCCATGCTGGATTTAGGAGCCTCAATCAATGTCATGCCGGCATCAATCTATAGGTCCCTGAATTTCGGAGATTTAGAACCCACAGGGATGACCATTCAACTTGCTAACAGGAGTATTGTCCAGCCCCTGGGAGTTCTTGAGGATGTTCTCGTCCAAGTTAATGAGCTAATTTTTCCAGCTGACTTTTATGTTCTTGACATGGAGGGCGAGACATCCTAAAAGAATCAACCTTAATTCTGGGAAGACCATTCCTAATGACGGCACGAACAAAGATTGATGTATACTCCGGGACTCTCTCAATGGAATTCGGTGACACTCTGGTGCAATTCAACATTTTTGAAGCTATGAAGCACCCCACCGAAGACCATTCCCTCTTTGGCGTTGACCTTATTGAAGAACTGGTTGAAGAATATCTTCAACTAGACAGCCGCAGTGGAAGCACCAAAGATCTTGCTGAAAACACTGATATTATCAGTTGCTTAGGAGCCAATGAAGAAGCCGACAGTGAAGAAGTACATACCCTCTCCAGCTCCGAGGATGAATATGATGATATCGCTGACTTGGATTTCAAAGCCGAATTATTCAAAACGATGAACCAAGAATGCAATCAGGAAAACCCGGATTGCTCAAAAAGTGAAGAAGCTGAAGTTGCCAACACTAAAC
Organism: Mucuna pruriens; assembly: GCA_025330945.1. NCBI lineage: Eukaryota > Viridiplantae > Streptophyta > Magnoliopsida > Fabales > Fabaceae > Mucuna > Mucuna pruriens. The sequence continues at coordinate 51,307 of JAENHJ010000001.1, read as the reverse complement.
AACCCTTAATAGAACAACTGGCAACAATCTTTTCAGCCGCAACCAAGCCGGCCAGAAAAGGCCGACTCAACGAAGAGGCAATGGTCAACTCGGCCAAAGAAACCAAGGCCGACAAGCCCACCGAGATCATCTCGGCCAAAGAAGACCCGACTCATAGTGTAGCACAATTGAAGGTTCCATCAGGATCCGACTCGGAAGAACAACACGGAGCCAAGGCCGACTCCACTCCCATATTGACCGAGTCCATGAAGTCGAGCCGGCTGAAGTAGCCAAAGGCCGAAATCATGTCGGCACACTTGGTGCCGAGTCAAGACCAAGTCGGCCAGTCGGATCCGAACTCAGATATTGACAAATCTCCATTGCCACCACCACCCATAGAACTAAAACCATTGCCGAGTCACCTAAAATACGCCTACTTGGACAAGGAACAGCAACTCCCGGTTATTATTGCTAGCAATCTCAACCAAGAGCAAGAAGAAAAGTTGCTGGAAGTCCTCGGGCAGCATAAGGAGGCAATAGGGTGGAAACTTTCTGACCTTCCTGGCATAAACCCCTCCATCTGCATGCATAAAATATTAATGGAGGAGGAGATCAAGCCCATAAGGCAGCAGCAAAGAAGACTGAATCCGACACTCCTGGACGTGGTTAAGAAAGAAGTCACAAAGCTCCTTGCAGTAGGGATCATCTACCCCATCTCGGATAGCCAATGGGTGAGCCCTGTGCAAGTGGTGCCAAAGAAGTCCGGGCTAACTGTCACGAAAAACCAGCAGAATGAGCTGGTACCAACAAGGATTCAGAACAACTGGCGAGTGTGCATTGATTATAGAAGATTAAACCAAGCAACTCGCAAGGATCACTTCCCTCTGCCTTTCATTGACCAAATGCTTGAAAAATTGGCAGGGAGATCCCATTACTGTTTTCTTGATGGATTCTCAGGCTACATGCAGATACATATTGCACCCGAAGATCAGCATAAGACGACCTTTACCTGCCCATTTGGTACCTTTGCGTATACACGCATGCCATTCGGCCTGTGCAATGCGCCGAGTACATTCCAACGTTGCATGATGAGTATCTTCTCGGACTTGCTACAGGACTGCATGGAGGTCTTCATGGATGATTTTACCGTATATGCTGATTCATTTGATGCATGCCTGAATAATCTGTCAAGGGTGTTGAAAAGATGCATTGACACAAACCTTGTGCTCAATTTTGAAAAATGTCACTTCATGGTGACTGAAGGAATAGTATTGGGTCATCTGGTATCCAATAGAGGCATCGAAGTAGATAAAGCCAAGATAGACGTCATATCTTCCCTTCCAAACCCCTCTTCTGTGAGGGAGGTTCGCTCATTTTTAGGACACGCAGGCTTCTACAGAAGATTCATAAAAAACTTCAGTAAGCTTGCCTTGCCTCTGTCCAAGCTGCTCTGGAAGGGGCGTGGAATTCAACTTTGATCAACACTGTATCGAAGCATTTCAGGAGTTGAAGACCGGACTCACGTCCGCTCCCATTCTGCAAGCACCAAACCGGACCTTCCATTCGAATTAATGTGTGATGCATCCAACTCGGCATTAGGAGCTGTTCTCGGCCAAAGAGCCGGAGTCGGCCTCCCAAGATGCAGGGTAATTGCTTATGCATCACGAACTATGGACTCGGCCCGGTAGAATTACACAACAACCAGAGAAGGAACTTTTGGCAATTGTGTTTGCCCCGGACAAGTTCCGCCCATACCTTCTCGGCACTAGAATAATTGTGTTCTCGATCATGCGGCCTTGAGATACTTGTTGAAGAAGCCGGATGCCAAGCCGAGACTGATTCTATGGATGCTTCTCCTTCAAGAATTCAACATTGAAATCAGAGATAAAAGAGGTGCGGAGAACTCAGAGCAGACCACCTAAGCAGAATCCAAAAAGAAAGTGAACCGATGCCTATCCGAGATGAATTTCGGATGAGCACCTTCTGCATATAAAAACGTCTTCACCATGGTTTGCTGACATTTGTAATTTTGTGGCAACATCTCAGTTCCCACCGGGAGGCATCTCGGCTGTACAAGGATAAAATCGAAGCGATGCCAAGTACTACATTTGGGATGATCCCTACCTTTGGAGACTGTGCAAAGTGACAAAGTCATCCGCAGTGCATTCCCTGAAGCCGAAGTTCAATTCGGTCCTCCAGTTCTGCCACTCGGCACCTGGAGGCGGCCATTATGGATCCACTTCGACTGCCAGAAAGTGCTAGACTGTGGTCTTTACTGGCCAACCATCTTCGAGACGCGCATGAATTGTCTCCACCTGAGAGAACTGCCAAAAAGCAGGAATGGCCATGAACAGAAGGCATGAAATGCCCCAACAACCCATCCAATTCTGTGAAATCTTTGATGCTTGGGGAATAGACTTCATGGGACCATTCCCGTCTCCAATGGCTATTCATACATTCTGCTGGCCGTAGATTATGTATCAAGGTGGGTAGAAGCCATTGCCACCAGAACCAATGATGCACGTAGTAGTGGACTTCTTGAAGTCCAATATCTTTGCGGTTTGGTGTACCAAAAGCGCCATAAGTGACCAAGGCAGTCACTTCACAACAGAGCCATGGCTTCCTTCTTCAGAAATATGGGGTAGCACACAGAATTGCTACAGCCTACCATCCCCAGACAAATGGTCAAGCAGAGTGTTCAACAGGAAATCAAGAAAACACTGCAAAAGATGACCAATCCCAGCAGGAAAGACTGAGCCGCCTCCTTGAGGATGCTCTCTGGGCACACAGAACTGCCTACCGAACACCTCTCGGGATGTCTCCCTACAGGATTGTTTTCGGCAAAGCCTGTCACCTTCCTGTGGAACTAGAACACAGAGCATACTGGGCTGTTAAGCAGTGCAATTTGGCCTATGACCAAGCTGGAGAACAGAGAAAGTTTCAGCTGCAAGAATTAGATGAACTCCGCTTGGAAGCATATGAAAATTCTAGGATCTACAAGCAGAAAATCAAACGATTCCATGACCAGCAGATCCTAAGAAAACAATTCCGAGTTGGCCAGAAAGTCCTCCTGTTTAACTCACGCCTTAAACTCATTGCAGGTAAACTACGTTCTAGATGGGATGGGCCTTTTGTTATCACTAATGTGTTTCCCCATGGTGCAGTACAGCTAAAAGACGAACACAACAACAGCACCTTCCAGGTCAATGGGCACCAAATTAAGCCATTCCATGAAGGCCCAATGTCAATCATTCCGGAAATGGAGGACATATCATTGATGGAACCAACAACTCCAGATGACCCTCCCTTGCATTGAGGACAATGCAGATTTTAAGTGTGGGGGGGGATGATCACAGTCTCTATCCCCATCATCCTGAATCTGCTAGTTTAAATTACTTTGTTATTTCTTTCAATTGTGTGTTTTATTTCAAGTTACGTGTCATTTCAAACTTTATGTTTTCAATAAAAAAACTGCCAAGCCAAGTCTATTCTGGTCCTGTTCCATCTCGGCCGGATCCGGAACACACTCGACCTGGCAGAACTTAAAATTTTCTGTTTCTTCATCTGAACAGAATTCCAAGTGGAGTGTCAATAATAAAAATGTCATGAAAAGAATTTTGAATTGGTTTCTGAAAGTTTGAATAAAGTCAGTGAAAGCATATCTGCAACTTTGACAAGAGAATTCTCTAGCTCAAGAGAATGAAACTTTTGTGTTCTAGGCAGTAATCGACTGAAAAATTGAAAAGAAAAACCTTGAGTCAGAGCTGATACAACCTGTGTGAGATTTTGAGCCTTGTAAATACGGATGGCTTGCATCTTGCCATTCTCGTCTTGTTCTTTATTGTAAATTTTGCATTCATGATAACTGTATACTCTGCATTTTGCCTCAACTCTCTAGATACAACTGTTTTCACATGCAAGAATGACATGATCTAGGCCATGTTTCTCATGAGCCCTGAGCCAAATAAAGCCTACCTGAACAAATGTATCTGTTGTTTCCCCATTTGAGCCTAACTAACCATTCTTCTTTTTGACAGCTCACTACAAGCCAAGGCCAGAAAAACCATGAATTAACCTTACCCTATGGGAGCAGAGGAGCTTTGGAATTGTTTTGGGAGTAAGTCATGATTAAGTGTGGGGGAAACTCCAGGAAGCAAAACATTGTTCAACACTCTCCCAAGCTCAAAGAGCAATAAAGGAATAAAAGCGAGCAAAAGGAAGAAAAAGAAAAGTAGAAAGCAGCTGCATGAATGTATTGTATAAGAAAAAGAAAAGAAAATGAGCTGGTGGCAGCAAGAAGGAGAAATTGGCAGCAACCTGAGTAACCCTCAGGCTGATTTAAACTTACTCCCCATTGCTCCTCTTTTCCTCATGGGTCCTGAAACCAGTTTTTCCCATATATTATCCACCCCATGAACCAGCCTCGCTACAAGCCAAAAAGAAGTCCTAGTGATCATAACTGTGTTTACAGGTGTAAAAAGAGAGCTTTGTCAAAGTATGGTGAATTCAGTTCCATGAATGTTGAGTGTAAATACAAGCCCAGGCACGAGAGAAGTAAGGGAGTACTCTGTCCAAATAAAAGCTCTGTCACTCTTGGTTGTCTTCTCTAGATTCGCAGGTCATTAAAATTGCCTAGAGCATAGAAGGAGTAATTTCAGAGTGAAAGAGCATCTCAAGCTCAGAGTGAATGAGAGCCGACTCTGTCTCGGTCAAACTAAAGGGAGCCAAGTGAAAAAATTCTCTTCTATCTTTAAAAACTCTTCTCTTAAGATTTTCATCTTATTTTGCCCAGGAGTGCAAAAGGGTAAGTGTGGGGGTGTGATGAGTCACAATTTATACATCTTTTAGACACCTAAGAAGGAGGTTTGCAAGACTATTCTGTGCTTAAGAATGAACTGTTAGCTAAGATTCATTTTATGAGCTCAAATATATAGAAAATACAAATTTGTGCTAATTCAGATTTCTTAGCTAATAAAAGTAACTCTTCTTCTTTTGCAGGTCAAACCGAGTTGACCAAAGTCAACAAGGGAGTCCCGACCGAGATGAAGTCGTCCCGCCAGACCGGCTCCATCCCGGCCGAGTCAGAATCGTCTCGGCAATCCTTGACTTGTAGCCCAGCAGCCCAGCGAAGAGTGGCCCAAGTATATTGTCCACATCAACTATCCAGCTTGGAGGCCACCTCAGCGTCAGCTCATCTGCCATGTCACTCCTAGGAAATCTGCCATGTCACGTGAAAAGATCTGCATAGGGGTAGAATAGGACACTCACTGTAATTCTGTTAGGATTCGTTAGGATTAGCTAATCATAGCTCGTGTATATATAGGAGGAGCTGCGCACTTTTTCTGGGTCCTTGAATTCACTTTAATTCCACACTCATCTTTGTATCCATTTTTCTCGCTCCCGCCTCTCCATTTTCACGGTGGTGCACTTGCTGCATTGGTGCTTCTCTCGATTGAGGAAGTGCAGGTCTAAGACTGGGAAGGCTGGGCGTTTACAGAGGGGACCGATCAGACTACTTGACGCACTCACGGTGGAACTGATCCTCGGCGCTTAGGCTAACGGAGGTGAACCACCACCATCAACCTCGGCGTCGTTGAGGAAGATGGAGCCATCTGAATTCGGACCACTTTGTGTTTGTATTTTGTTTCATTAATTGATTTCGTTCTGCATTTCATATCGCTGTTCTCCTTCCTCTACTTTAATTCACGTTGAATTCGCGATTGCAATTTAACTGTGAACAATGTTAAGCTAAGCCGATTGGAACTGGTTTAACTAATATAGTAGGTAACCATTTAACGATTGTTAATAGGGAACCTAAAATCAGCTCTGAACTTAATCCCATCAACCGATGAGGTAGCGATTGCATAAATCCTCGGTATGGCAATGGACGAATATTTGGCGATCGTCATAAGACTACCCAAGGCTGATATGGACTGAGAACTGGAGTGTGGAATCTGGACTGGACTTGGACTAATGGAACTGAACATGAACACAGTTATATAATACTAATAGATAATTAGTAACAGTAGTATACATTTACTGCATTCATAGTCTTAGTTTATTTTCTGCATTACTTGCATTCAAAACCCCCCGTTTACTGCTTTCTTTACTGTTTTCTGGTTGAGACAGAGGTAGTCCCCCTCTGTAGCGTCTGTCTGCACTCAGCCGAGACCAAGCCGGATAGTCTCTGCCGAGACCATCTCTGCTCAGTCTCTGCCGAGTATGACTCGACCACAGCCGAGACAAGTCAACACTTTACATCTCAGATTCTGCATTGTTTAACTTGACACTAAATCACAATTGAGCACACTGTGTCCTTGAGAAAAATGACCTAGGGTTGACTATACTATAGTTAGCTTTAGTTATTTGATAAGCGCGTAAAACGACTGTAAAAACGCCCATCATCACCAGCTGCTTCATTAAATCTTCTAGTGATGGTGAATTGCCTTGAATAGGAGTTCTTTGTTGCTGTGGTGGGAAGGATGGTGCTGCGTATTGTGGGCTCGGCTGCTGATAACCAGCTGCTCCATAGGGTGCATTCGGCATGTATCCAGCTCTTTGAGCTGCGTACGGTCCTGGTTGTGGGTTTGGCCGGAATGATTGTTTCCCATATGGTTGATTATCAAATTGCCGGATCTGATAGGGTTGCTTCCCATACTGGAATCCTCCTACGGCTCCAACACTTTCGGTTTGGCCAGACTCAGTCTCTTGAAGAGTGGGGCACAGGTTAGTTGGATGCTCTACTGAAGTACATATGCCACAGACTTTTGCTGCCATGGCTGGATGATGTTGACTAATAGCCAGTTGTCTCACCAGGGATGTCAATTCGGTCAGCTGGTTCTCCAGCCTTTGGTTGGAGGCTGCGCCAATTTTATTCACTGGCCGAGACGGATTTGGCCCTCTGATCCCAAATTGTTGAGTGTTGCTTGCCATGTTCGAGATCAGATGCCTTGCTGCTACTGGTGTTTTGTCCATTAATGCTCCTCCACTAGCTGCATCGATCATACTCCTATCCATCATTGATAATCCTTCGTATAAGTACTGGATCAGCAGCTGTTCGTTGATCTGATGATGAGGACAGGTGGCACATAGCTTATTGAAGCGTTCCCAGTATTCGTGCAGAGTCTCTCCTGTATGCTGCCTTATTCCACAGATTTCTTTCCTGATGGTCGCAGTCCTAAAAGCTGGGAAATTTTTTTTCCAGAAAGGTCTGCTTCATATCTCCCCAGGTGTTGAAGAGTGCTGGCTGCAGATATAGCCAGTCCTTTGTAGCTCCGTCCAGAGAGAATGGGAACGCCTTCATCTTGATGTAATCTTCTGGGATTCCCTACGGCCTGATCGTGGAACAAACCACGTGGAATTCTTTGAGATGCTTGTGGGGGTCTTCTCCTACAAGACCGTGAAATTTAGGCAACAAATGTATCAAACCAGACTTCAATTCATATGTCTGGGCCGCCTCCAGTTGTGGATACTAGATACACCATGGTTGGTACACCACATATGGAGTGGCTAGCTCTTTCAGCGTCCTGTCGTGGTTTTCCATCTGCCCTGGCTCTATGAAATTGTTAGTACTAGTGATAAAATGGTCAGTACAAAATTGGTCAAAGTTAGTGGTAGAATTTACACTACTACCGATATTTACTGTGGTATTTCTAATTTTTCGCAATCTACGTAAAGTTAGTTCTATTTCTGAATAAAAAATATACAATGGGTCAGTGCTATTCCTAGTCATGCATCATGCAGAATTCAAAGTAACTAAAGCAACAATTAATTCTACTGAAAATAGACTGGGTCAATATGTAATGCAGAGTTAGAAAATTAAATGTATGTATGTAATACAGAATTGGGAATTTCTACTATATCTATATGTATATATTTGTTTTTGTTTAACGGTGAATTCACGTAAAAACTTATTGACAAATTAAGACTCAACAGACTCTAAACAAAACTTCTTACAACTCGGATTCGATTTGGTTCACTTGGCACACTAAGACACAAAGGAACTTGTGTCCCCAACAACGGCGCCAATTTGATAATCGGTCGTTTTAGTCGTTTTAACGCGCTTATCAAATAACTAAAGCTAACTATAGCATAGTCAACCCTAGGTCATTCTTCTCAAGAACACAGTGTGCTCAGTTGTGATTCAGTGTGAAGTAAAATGTTATCGAATCTAAGATGTAAAGGTTTGACTCTCTTCGGTACTGGCCGAGTCGCTTTCAGTAGAGACAGAGCTGAGATGATCTCGGCAGAGACAATCCGGCTTGGTCTCGGTTGAGTGCAGACAGACGCTACAGAGATGGACTATCTCTGTCTTAGACTAGAAAATAGTAAATGAGGGGGGTTGGAATGCAATTGAAATTGAAACATAGATTCACTACAATCAAACTGAAAGTACTACAATGTAAATGTAATTACACTACTCCTAATGTTATTGCTACTACCGTGTTCACGTTTAGTTCCAATAGTCAAGGTTCTCTGGTTTAATCACTCCAGTTACAGCCCATATCAGCCTCCAGTGTTCTTATGGCAATCGTTAAAGGTCTGTCCCTAACCATATAGAGGATTTACACAATCGCTACCTCATCAGTTGGCAGAGATTAAGTTCAGGCTGATTTTAGGTTCTCGATTAACAATCGTTAAGTGATTACCTACTGAATTAGCTAAACTAGTTCCAATCGGCTTAGTTTAACATTGTTCCGTTACTAGGTGCACTCGCAACGCAGCAATTGAACTTAGGTTTTAGGAATGCAATGGAGTTCATAAACCAGAAAACACTTATAATATTGAAAGAAAAATACAAACACAGGGCCTGGATTCGATGATTCCATCCTCCACGATGATCGCCATGGACGACGACGATGATTCACCTCTGCTAGCTAAGACGCTGAGGTTCAAGTCCACCAGAGTACGTTGGTGCTCCAATCGGTCTCCTTTGGTAGCCTTCAGCTTTTCAGTTCCTAGCCTGCATTTCCTCAATCGAGAGAAACGCCATTAACAGCACCGTGTACCACCGTGAGCGGAGAAAATGAAAAGCGAGAGAGAATGTAGATAATGGACGCAGTGAAAATATGAATGCCAAAAGACCCCTAGTCGTTCAGAGTCTTGCCTATTTATACAGCTAACTGACTTAACAGAATTACAAGTAGATTCCCTATTCTATCCTTGCTATGACTTGCATTGCAAGCTACTCTAGGTACTAATGTGGCGCTCGAGCTGGTGCTAAGGTGGTTCTGTATTGCTGACGTGGAGCACCACCTGGACCTACCTGGTTTGAACTGTTGGCTTGCATGGGCTGATTCTTGGCCTGGCCGAGAGGCTCTCGGCCTAGGCTTCTAGTGGCGGGCTGAGCTTGGCTGGACCTGCAATGAAGATATAGTTAGCTAAAAACCTCAAATAAACACATATTGTGTTTTACTCTAATTTTAGGCCATTAATCTGGATCTTAGCTAACAATTATCTTTTAAGTTCGTGAGTTGCTCAGTGGCACTCTTCTTAGGTCCAATTAAGATGTATGTTTTATGACTCATCACTCACCTCTTTCAGTGTAAGACCAAGACTACCTGCCTAATAGAAGACTTCAAGTGGAGTTGTGTAAAGACCATGACTAAAAGCAGTGGGTTAGACAATTGTGGGAGGCCACTGAGAGAACGATCCGCTGGTACCCCGCCTGAAACGAGAGAGAGGAGATGATCACCAACTGTGGGGAATACCCCAACGTCCCACTTCTTGGAACCCAGGGGGCCATCAATTACAATCCAGAGCTGACTTCACGACAGGCCGGGTACCCCATGGTCATGGGCCCCCTCCAAGAAGCTCCCACCCCTCTCTGGGTGGAGGGAGCGCAAGCCCAAATAGAACACCATAGAAAAATCCGACGTGCTTGGACTAACATCATCAGAAAAGGGGTAGTGTGGCGAACCAGAAGCTGCGGGGCCTCCCCAGACTATAGGGCTTGGCTTGAACAACGAGTCCACCTCGTGGGCCTACCTTGGGGAAGTATCCAACATCAAGATCAAGGGACCCGGGTTTATGAGATACAGGAGACACTCAAAATCGAGGCACTCGAAGGCACCTTGGAACAGATGAAAACAGAACAGGGAATGTTAAAAAGGAAACTGGAAATAGCCCTAGAAGAGGCCGGTCAGGAAAGGCGGCTGAGCGATGAGTTTAGCAAAAAGGCCCGAGTAAAGAAGGAAAGTTGTCTAAAGATAGGCTGGTGCCTAAAGGCCGCAGACCAGGAAATGTGCTCTAGAAGAGCGGAACGCGATCAGATGGCGGTCGAAAAAGAACAATTAGAGGAAACTGTGGCGGCCCTCAGATCCAGAGAGGCGGAAAGAGAAGACGAAGTGCGCGGGCTCCGAGAACGGGTGCTCCTACTCGAGGAAGAGTTAAAAGCAGCTCGACTCTCAAAGGAACACCTACAGAACCAAAGGCGATCCAATCTGCTTGCTTTGGTTGAGGCTCGAGGGAAAATCGACGAGGTGGAATCGCAGCTTGAGGAATTAAGACGAACTTTAGAAGGATGGAAGCGAAGATGCCAGGATATAGCGGACGAGGCTAAAATACAGGTGCGAGCCGCTACGGCAGACACACAATTCTGGAAGGACAAGTATATCAAGCTAGTGTGGGTTGCCAACAAGGCACTGATGAAATCCCCCGAAGGCTTCGCACAGCCGAAGACATGATGGATCCCACCAAGACGCCAAGAGAAATCAAGAAATTCTTAGAACAATGTAGGAGGTTGTCTGTCCCACCATAGAAAAAGGGGGGCAGTAGGACACGCATCCCCCGAACTCAATGAACACTGTTTTTATTTCTTTTATTCCGTGATCAATGTTATCATTGCATATGCATCATTCATATAGTATAGTCACACATACGTCATTTGCATCCCGTAGCATAAAACAAAAAAAAAGAAAAACAACAAAAAACTAATCCTAACAAAAACCAGGAAAAAGAAATTGACTGCATCCCACCAGTACCACACGCGATCCAGGACTAAAGACATGGAGCAAGCAATTGAGGAATTGGAATAGCAGAATTCCGAGATGAGGGTAGAAATGAGGATGGAGATGGGACAAATGAAGGAGCAAATTAACAAAATGTTTGAGATCATCACTCGGAACGCAGCCCCAACTCCCGCAACAGCCACTCTAGGGGTAGCCCCAAGCACGGCCACATCAAGAACGCCCACATACCCTCCAAGATTCGCACCCCCGGTATGGAATGCCACCACGGAAAATCCACCAGCCCCCCAAGAGCAACCAGACGGGAACAATTTGGGGGCAGGCCGAGAGCAAGGGTCGGGAGTTGGTCCCTTCCCAATGCAGGGAGCCACAGTCTACTTCCACCCACCTCCGAAAGCAGGTCGGGTGCCCGGATCCATCCTAGAGTTGGCTCTCTTGGGTAGCGAGAAAATAAACGCGCTTGAGGAATGAATATGAGCTATTGAAGGGATCGGAGGCCATGGCATAGACGTCGCCAACCTCTGCTTGGTACCTAATATCGAGCTACTCGTCGACTTCAAGGTCCCTAAGTTCGAAAAATACAAGGGGAGCTCCTGCCCACACATATACTTAGCCATGTACTGCCGGAAAATGGCCCCCTATACTCAGCAGGACAAGATCCTGATGCACTACTTTCAGGACAGCCTGATCGGGGCAGCGTTATGATGGTATGTCGGTCTAGACGACGGGCACATAAAGACATGGAGGGATCTAGCCGATGCCTTTGTCCGGCAATACAAATACAATGAGGATATGGCTCCAGATCGCTCCCGCCTGCAGAACTTGTCAAAGACGGATACGAAAGGATTTAAAGATTACGCCCAAAGGTGGCGCGAACTAGCTGCACAAGTGCAGCCACCCCTCTCGGAAAAAGAAATGGCCTCCATGTTCATCGACACACTCCCCTCTCCATTCTATGATAAGGTCGTAGGAAGCATGGCTTCCAACTTCGCCGACCTGGCCAATATAGGGGAAAGGATCAAAGCAGGTATTAAGCGGGGCAGGTTCCCACAAGACCGGGGGAATACGAGCTTTATCAGAAAAGTAGAAAAGAGAAGGGGGGATACCAATGCCGTGATGACAGACTTCTCTCACCCACAAGGCCAGAGTAAGCTCATCCTAAGCGGTTCAGGAGTAGTCTCTCCATGTGACACGCCATCCCAAGCCGAGACAGCAAACACACCAAAGGCCCAGAACCCACGCCTGGTATGCCAAAGGAGGGTCTTTACACCCATTCCCATGACTTATTCGACTCTGTTCCCCCTCTTAGTCTAGAGGCGTATGATAGCAATCCTACCCCTAAAGCCGCTAGAGCCTCCATACCCCAGATCCTACAACCCCAACGCAAAATGTGACTATCACTCGAGGGCCGTGGGGCACTCTACCGAGAGATGCTGGAGCTTCAAGCACAAAGTCCAGGACTTGATAGATGCAAGATGGCTCAGATTCAAGGGAAATGAGCTCAACATTAGCACCAATCCTCTCCCAACTCATGAAGGGCAGTCCATCAATACCCTGAGCCATAACATTTTAGCTCCCGATCAAGGAAAGGGGACGGCACGAAAGGTAAGGCAGGTGGCAGTTGTGGGGCAGGAAGGAGCATGTCCGTTTCAGCCGATAATCATCCAGTGTGACCCCATCTGCCCCGCACCGTTGATCATCGCAGCTCCACCAAAGCCTGCCTACGAAAATAATCACGTCGTTCCTTGGCATTATGATCCGGTACTAGAGGAACTCCCTAAAAAGCAGGCTGATAATCTCCCGGCAGGAGAAATCACTAATATTGTGGAACCAGGAGGAATGACGCGCAGTGAGAGAATTTACACCCAGAAAACCTGGGAAAGAAGAATCTCAAGGAAAACCCAAAAGGGGCTCCCAAAGAGAAGGAGGCTGAAGAATTCCAAAAACTCATTCACTACAGTGAATATGAGTTGTTGGATCACATGAACAAAACTTTGGCGCGCATTTCGCTGCTATCCCTACTACTGAACTCGGAAAGTCATCAGAACCTCCTGTTGAAAGTATTAAAAGAGGCTCATGTAGCCACACACATAACCGTAGAGAGATTTGGGGGTATTGTTAGTAACCTCACTAGCAATGGACAGTTAACCTTCTCAGACGAGGAAATCCCGATAGAAGGAAGGCAGCATAACCAGCCCCTCCACATTGCTGTCAAATGCGGTGATTATATGATCACCAAAGTGCTAATCAATAACGGCTCGTCCCTCAACGTCCTGCCAAAGGGTACCCTGGACAAACTAAACTCCATTCACACACAACTGAAGGCTAGCCTGGTGGTAGTAGGGGCGTTTGACGGCTCAAGGAGGGACGTCATGGGAGAAGTCACTCTCCCTATTTACATTGGCCCCACTTTATTCAATATCACCTTCCAAGTCATGGACATCCGCCCTGCGTATAGCTGCCTTCTAGGGAGGCCCTGGATTCACAAAGCCGAAGTCGTACCCTCCTCTCTCCACCAAAAGGTCAAATTTATTGCAGACCGACAACTGGTCAGCGTAATGGGAGAGCGAGAATTGGTAATCAACACCCCCGCGCCAGAGGAATACATTGAAGAAGACGAGAAGTCTCTGGAAACCTCCTTCCAAGCACTAGAACTTACGCCGGGCTCAAATGCAGAAAGCCTTGCCTCCTCCTCCGCGGCAGAAGAAATGGCATTTTGAGTCATGATCAAAGAAGGGTACCAACCGGGCAAGGGGCTTGGCCCCTTCCTAGATGGTATAACAGCTCCGATCAAGATTCAAGAAAACAAGGGGAGGGCTGGGCTTGGCTACCAAACAGGCAACCAGGACTGGAATGGACAAGCGCCCTCAGCCCCAGCCACTTGGGGCCAACACTTCGTCCGGGAAAGCGTGGCGATGGTATGTAGCCAGCCAAAAGATCGATCCAGGAAAGTTTATGCCTCTAACGAGCAACTTGCTAATTGGACGGCTGAGTCACTTGAGGATAAATTTATTTTTGCAATGTAATTTCTTTTGTAGCTCGTCCTTCGGGGCGAATCAAGATTAATAAAGTTTATCATGCATTTTTCATTCATTTCCCGTTTATTTCTTCCTTTTCACTTTCTCACGCTTAATCTCACTAAAATAAGGCTCTCTTAAAACCAACACCAATAATGAACCCTCTCCAAACAGCGATACGACCCCCATGTGCGATGACCCTAGTCCTATAAAGGAGCCAACGAAGGATGAGGACGCGAAAACTGAAGCCTTGGCGGAAGTAGAAAGGCAAATAGAACAAGAAAGACCAAAGTTTCAGCCCTTGACCAAGGAGCTAGAAAATGTGAATTTGGGTGACGAAAGGGATAAGAAGGAAATACGGATAGGAAATCAGATGCCGCCTGAGTCAAGAAGAACCCTTGTAGCACTCTTATAGGAATACTTAGACATATTTGCATGGTCATACCGAGATATGGCTCTGAAGACCTGACCAGCCTTCCCTTAGGTTTCCTGATGTTCCACAAAGAATCGGTCTCGGCTATTCCATGGCCGGGTCCACTTTGGCCTAATCAGGACCATCCAGCCTATCCGTCATAACCCAAATGATGACAATTAACATCGAGTGGAATTAAGTTATAGTTACGCCTAATAAATATAAAACATTTTCTAATAAGCTCGAGAAATTTCACCTAAGTTGAAATAAGTAGTGTCAACATTTTTCAATAGAATACTAAAGAGCCTTCCAAACTTCTATCAAACTTTCACTCGTAAAGTACTAGCCTTTTCTTTAGCTTAGTACCATTTTATCAAACTTAGAGTAGTACTTTAATTTTGAGAGATATCTTGTTAAACTTAGTTGATAGATTTAGGTTTCTCATTTATTTTTTTTTATACTAAATCATCGAAATTTTTAAGAATGTATAAATATCATGATTCATGATAGTTGATTGCAGAATGCAGTATAACCTTTGACAACCACAAGTGTGGGACCCCAAATCTGTCCTAACAGAATGGAATCTCAAATAAAGAGTGGGAGATAACCGCCTGCGAGATATATAGAGATAACCACCTGCGAGATATATAGATGTAACCACCTGCGAGATATACAGATGTAACCACTTGCTAGATATATAGATATAACCATCTGCGTGATATACACTATGAACCGATGTGGTTATGTCACCCACAATATCAAGAAGGAAATCGTGAGATAGTGTTGCGACCAAACCAAACCCATAATGACCTTGGACGAGGCTATTTAAAGCCTCATAACGAAGAGAAAAGGGTCAGGGGAAAAAAGGTTGAATGCAAGAAGGAAAAGACTGCTCCACTCAAGTCAAGAAGAGCAGCCAGAAAAAAGAGAAGGAAGATAACAACGCCAAAACTTATGGATACCAGGTTAGCTACTAAAAATCTCATATGCATGCCCATAAGATAGTTTAATATCCCCTAAGACGGCGTTTTACCAGACTAGCCATATAGACTACACCTAGTTCAACAAGAACTACGTGAACTTTGAATTCTCCATTGCAAAAGGAGATATGTAGGAGTCAAGTTTCATAATAAAAGATACTTATTTCTTTTCTAAGGTTCTTTGGACTCCAATGGACAGTCCACTCTATCCTAGGGACTCTTTTGCCTTCAAAATCATACAATTACCTCATGGGGAGTTAGCTGCACCTACAAATGATATAAATACTACCATTGCATTAGCTTTACTTATGTCAGTTGCATATTTCTATGCAGGTCTTTCAACTCATTGGACACCAATGGACATTCCACTCCCCTCCAATCATCTTTGGATGCCATGGACAATCCACATTTTTTTATTACCTCCCAAGCCTCAGCCAAAACTACATGAACTTTGATTTCTCCGTCAAAAAGGAATACGTAAGTGCAAGAGGCCTACTCTTGTCAAGTTATCCACAAAAAAACCCAAAAATGCCCACTACTCATTCTTCATGAACGCCTTCCCTTAGGGTAACTATTGTGTGATAAACGTGTTGGGATACCTAGTGATCCCTATGCGTAACCGACATTCGAGCCTATTCTCTCATTCAAAGACCAGCCTTATCCACTTAAAGGTTTCTCGACATTTTTCATAAAAATGCTGGTGGAGACTCTGTCTTCTTGTTCTCTCCCTAGAAGAAACTCGAAAACCACTAAGAAAATGGGCATCATGATTTAGGTCACGACAGATGGCGACTCCACTGGGGATTAGGTGAGAGTTAAGCTCGGTCAAAACTAGCTACATAAAAAGCCTAACTCTTGCATGTATTTACGCCTTTCTGCTTTTTTTTATGTTTAGATTCCAGTTTTTGTTTTTCCATTTTTGCATCCTTCGCATGAACCTTAGGGTAGAAGAATTATGTCTAATATTTCGGTGATGAAAACAGGGGCATTTTTCTAGGGGGTTTGATAAGTATATTTTATACACCTCACAAGGACTTAAGAAGGGCACTTTTGAGATTATTTGGTACTTAAGAATCACATCTTAGCTAAGATTCAGATTATGGACCTAGAATTAGGAAAAATATAAATTTATACTAATTTGGGAATTTTAGCAAATAAAAGATTGAATTCATTTCGCAGACCAAGCAAAGGACGTCTCAGCCCATCAAGAGAGTCTCGGTCCAGGAAAAGCCATCCTGGCCAGACCGACTCCCCCTTGGGTTTGCCGACTCTACAACCCAACAGCCTAAAGAAGCAAGGCGATCCAAGTGTAGTGGCCCAATCAGATCAGCTCAACAAGCCCAGGCGCACTCATTACAGCCTTATCCAGCTCAACTACCACACCACTCTTGGAAGAAGCTTGCGGCACAAGGAAGATCATTAGAGAGGTAGAATAGGCAATCCATAATATGTAATTTTGTTAGGGGAGTTGGTTAGGTTTTAGCATGTGTCACAAGCTGCCCTGCTCATGTATATATAGGGTACGGTATGCATGTTTTAGGATTGTTGAATTCAGACTCGCATCCATATTCATTTTACAATCCATCCTCTCGCTCTCGCTCCATTGGTGGTGCACAGTGCTTCAGAGGTGTCTCTCTCGATTGAGGAGGTGTAGGTCAAGAACTGGGAAGCCGAAGATTGTCAAGAGGGGACCGATTGGTTAGCCAATGCAGTCTGATGGATCTGATCCTCAACGTCTTGATTATTGACGATGAACCATCACCACCCTTCAATGGCAATTGTTGTGGAAGGCAAAACCATTAAATTCACGCCCTATGTTTGCACTCTATTTTCAGTAATATAATTGGTTTACGTTTCATATCTCTTGATTATGAGTCTTGCTTTAATCTGTTTTCACTGTGTCGTAGTTGTGCATTAGTAAGAATAGACCAACGTTAGACTAGGTCGGTTGGAACCAGTTTAACAATGTAATTAGGTGATCGAACAAAGAACCTAAATTCAACCACATGTATAATCCCTATCAACTAATGAGGTAGCGGTTGTGTAAATCCTCGGTATGGCAATGGACAAACCTTCGATGGTCGTTGTAAGATTCTAGGTTGGTTTGGAGTCAAAGCTTGAGAGAGAACCGTGAACTAATTGCTTATTGAATCTTGTGTCGATACAATAGTTAGGTAGCGTAGTATATATCGTATTTACTTTCATACTTAGTTTAATTCTTGTCTTTATTTTATTTGTAACCAAACCCCACTATTTCTTGCAATTTAGTCCGAAATTGAGTCTAGTTCGACTCTGTTGCGTTCAAGTCTGCACTCTGAGACCGTGTCGGATCCGTATCTGCTGAGACTGGATCAGATCAGTCCCAACCGAGAGCAAGTCGGTATTCTACACTTAAGTGTTTTCTGTATTACTCTGTTTTCCATACTAAGCCATAATGGAACACACTATGTCCTTGAGAAGAATAACCTAGGGTTGATTATACTATAGTTAGCTTTAGTTTTATTTGATAAATGCCACTACGACTAAAAGCAAGTTATCAAATTGGCCCCATTGTCGAGGACACAAGTTCTTTTGTGTCTTTGTGTGCCAAAACTGAGTTAAGCTAAATCTCGAGTCTATGGAATGTTGTGTTTGTCAATTGAGTCAGAGTTTTGAGTTCGTGTTGTTTAGATTGAGTCTGAAAATAATATAGCATGCTGAATATGTGTCAAATTTTCGTTGCGTGAGTTTCACTACTAAAAAAAAACCATCTCTACATCATTGATCATATTCCCATTTCTGCATAAATTCTTATTCTCTTTTTTTACTCTAACTTTCCTGTATAACTAATCTGCATTTTTCTGCATGATTTTTCTTACGATGCATGACTAGGAGTAGTACTGACCCATTGCATGAATTAGATCTTGAGATAGAAGTAACTTTACGTAGGTTAAGGAAAGCTAGGAATATAGTAGTAAGTAATAGTAATAGTTCTAATTTTGTTCCTAATTCTAATAATAGTAGCCCTGTTACTAACAATTTTGATTCTTTTGAGTATAGTAGTACTAACAATTTTGCAGAGTCGGAACAGATGGAGAACAATGATCGAACTCTAAAGGAGCTGGCCACACCAGATATGGTGTACCAACTCTGGTGTATCCAGTATCCATAGCTAGAACCAGCTCAGACATATGAATTGAAATCCAGTCTTATACATTTGTTGCCTAAATTTCATGGTCTTGTAGGAGAAGATCCCCACAAGCATTTAAAGGAATTCCATGTGGTTTGCTCCACAATGAGGCCGCAAGGGATACCGAAAGACTATATTAAAATGTAGGCTTTCCATTTTCTCTAGATAGAGCTACAAAGGATTGGCTGTATCTACAGCCAGTTCTCTTCAACATCTGGGGAGACATGAAACGCATATTTCTGGAGAAGTTCTTTCCAGCATCGAGAACTACAACCATCAGGAAAGAAATCTGTGGGATAAGGCAACATTTTGGAGAGACTCTGCATGAATATTGGGAAAGATTCAACAAGCTATGTGCCACATGTCCGCATCATCAGATCAGCGAACAATTGTTGATTCAGTATTTCTATGAAGGTTTGACGATGATGGACCGAAGTATGATTGTCGCTGCTAGTGGAGGAGCATTAATGGACAAAACGCTAGCAGCAGCAAGACACCTGATCTTCAATATGGCAAGTAATACACAATAGTTTGAGATCAGAGGAGCTGGCCAACCCCGAATGGTGAATGAAATCGGTATAGTTGATAACTTGAGATTGGAGAATCAACTAACCGAGTTGACATCATCGGTAAGGCAACTTGCAGTTGGACAACATCAACCAAGCATAGCAGCTAGAGTATGTGGTATTTGTACTTCCATGGAGCACCCCACTAACATGTGCCCCATATTATAAGAGACTAAGTCGGACCATCCAGAGAGTGTTGGAGCAATAGGTGGTTATCAGTACGGGAAGCAACCGTATCATAGTCGGCAGTTCGATAATCAATATGGAAAGCAGCCATTTTGCTCAAGGTCAAGTCAAGGGTCGTATGTGGCTCAGTGATTCGGATCTGTTCTGAATGTAACTCAAGCTCAAAGTGGTTATCGGCTGCCAAATCCACAATATCAAGCATCACCGTTCCAACAATAACAACAAAGAATGCCACCTCAAGGCAACTTACTATCTCTAGAAGACCTGATGAAGCAATTAGCAACAAGCAATTTGGAGTTCCAACAAAACATGAACTCTAGTAATATGCAGTTCCAACAAAACATGAACACCATCATCCAAAACCTCAAGACGCAAATAGGACAGCTAGCAACCACTATGAGCCATTTATAGTCGGCTGGGTCCGGTAACCTACCCTCACAAACAATTCCAAATCCGAGGGGGAATGCAAGCGTAGTAACTTTGAGAAGTGGTAAAAAATTACCACAAATAACGCTGCAAGAGCCGAGACCAACTAATCCCGACTCTGAGCCGGATGCCAACTCATAGGTATCTCAACAAGAGAAATTTGTCCCATTGCCATTTCCAACCCGAACATCATCGGTAAGGAAGCTTGTGACTGACAAAGAGTTCCTGAAGATGTTCAGAAGGTGGAAATCAACATTCTACTCCTAGATGCCATAAAGAAAATTCCCAAGTATGCAAAATTCCTCAAGGAGTTGTGTGTGCACAAGAGGAAGAAGATGAAAGGATGGGTGGAATTGGGAGGCATAGAATTGGCATTAACCAGAAATGATGAATTCATTGCCAAAGCACAACAAGCACTACCAAAGAAGTACCAAGACCCCAAAATTTTCTTTGTCCCATGTACCATTGGCGACTACACTTTTGCCGATGCCATGCTGGACCTAGGAGCTTCAATTAATGTCATGCCAACATCAATTTGTAAATCCTTGAATTTTGGTGATTTGGAACCCACTAGGATGACAATACAGCTGGCAAATAGAAGCTTTGTTCAACCCTTTGGCGTTCTCGAAGATGTATTGGTCCAAGTTAATGAGTTGATTTTCCCAACCGACTTCTAAGTGCTGCATATGGAGGATGAGACATCAAGGAAGGGATCCACCTTAATCTTGGGGCGATCGTTCCTAATGACTGTCAGAACAAAGATTGATGTGCATGCTGGGACGCTCTCAATGGAATTTGGTGATACCCTGGTGCAATTCAATATTTTCGAAGCTATGAAGCACCCCACTGTGGACCATTCACTCTTTGGCATAGATCTAATTGATGTCCTAGTTGAGAAGCACTTCCAACTAGACACCAGCAGTGATTATATTTCGTTGGAGACATTGATATATTTGACTGCTTAGGGTCTATAACAGATGAGGCTGATTGTGAGGAATTATGAGAAGTACACAATCTTTTCGACTCCGAGGATGATATCATTGACCTTGCCGACTTGAGTTCGGAAGCCAAATTGCTTGATCTGTTAGACCAAGTATGCAAGTATGAAAACCTGGAGTGTTCAAATAATGCAAAAGTCCAAGTTGCCCATACCAAAAAGAAACTATTAGCGCAAGTGGCAACAATGTTCACTATCGAGTATGAGTCGGCCAACAGAGGCCGAGTGCGAAAGAAGGTCGAAGTCAACTTAGTTAGAAAGACAAGTGTCGAGTCCAGCCTGATTATACATGCAAGAGTCGACAGCTACTCGAGTACAAAAGACCAGAATCAAGCAAAAGCCGAGTCTATTTCGAACGGTAATGTTCGGTACTGTGTTCCATCCGGATCTGACTTTAATCTAATAAGGAATGCTGAGTCCGACTCCAACCTAACAAGAGTCGACTCTACCCTGACCAATATGAGTCGGCCACAACAATAGAAGGTCGAGATCATGTTGGCACACTTGGTGCCGGATCCAATTCAAGCCAGTCAATCGGATCTGAAACTAACTAATGATACCTCTTCATCTCCACCACCACCTAAAGAGATGAAGCCATTGCCTAGTCATTTGAAGTATGCCTACTTGGGCAATCATCAACAATTCCCTATAATTATTGCCAACAATCTCCACTGGGAGCAGGAGGAGAAATTGTTGCACATCCTGAGGCAACATAAGGCAATTGGGTGGAAACTATCCAACCTTCCAAGCATAAACCCCTCCATCTACATGCATAGAATTTAATGGAGGATGAAGCCCGGCCCATAAGGCAACAGCAAAGCAGTCTGAATCCGACCATCCTAGACGTGGTCAAGAAAGAAGTGACAAAAATGCTTATTGTAGGGATCATCTACCCCATCTCGGGCAGCTAATGGGTTAGTCCTGTGTAAGTAGTACCCAAGAAGTCTAGGATGACCGTAATGAAAAACCAGCATGACGAGTTGGTACCTATACGAATTCAGAACAGCCGGCGAGTCTGTATCGACTATAGAAAATTGAACTAGGCAACTCGCAAGGACCATTTTCCTTTGCCTTTCATAGATCAAGTCCTGGAAAAACTAGTAGTAAAATCCCATTACTGTTTTCTAGATGGATTCTCTGGATACATGCAAATCCATATCACACCTGAAGATCAACACAAGACGACCTTCACTTGCCCATTCGATACCTTTGCATATACACGCATGTCGTTTGGCCTGTGCAATGCGCCGAGCACGTTTCAACGTTATGTGACAAGCATCTTCTCGGACTTGCTACAGGACTGTATGGAAGTCTTTATGGATGACTTCACGATGTATTCTGATTCATTTGATGCATGTTTGAAAAATCTATCCAAGGTGTTAACTAGATGCATTGACACAAATTTGGTGTTTAATTTCGAAAAATTCCATTTCATGGTGATTGAGGGAATTGTCTTGGGACACCTGGTATCCAACAGAGGCATCGAGGTTGATAAATTAAAGATTGATATCATTACCTCTCTTCCAAACCCGCTTCTGTGCGAGAAGTTTGCTCATTCTTAGGACATGTAGGGTTCTACAAAAGATTTATCAAGAATTTCAGAAAAATTACCTTGCCACTATCCAAGCTGCTACAAAGGATGTGGAACTTAAACTTGACCAGCCTTGTGTTGAAGCATTCTAGGAGCTGAAGAACTGACTCACGTCCGCACCTATTCTCCAAGCACCCAATTGGGACTATCCATTCGAGCTTATGTGTGACGCCTCCAATTCAGCATTGGGAGCTATCTTAGGCCAAAAAGAGCCAAAGCCGGCAAACAAGCGCATGTAATTGCATATGCGTCTTGAACAATGGACCTGGCCCAGTTGAACTACACAACAACTAAAAAGGAGCTACTAGCAATTGTGTTTGCCCTGGACAAATTCTGTTCATATCTACTTGGCTCCAAAATCATTGTTTTCTCTGACCATGATACCCTGAAATTCCTGTTAAAGAAGCCAAATGCAAAGCTAGAACTGATTCGGTGGATGCTTCTTCTCCACGAATTCAATATAAAGATCAAAGACAAAAAAGGTGCTAAGAATTCAATAGCAGACCACTTGAGTCGGATCGAGAGGGAGAGTGACCCGATGCCGATCCGAGATGAATTCCCTAACAAGCAACTGCTACAGATCAACACGATCATACCATGGTTTGCAGACATCTTCAATTTTGTTGTCGCATCTCAATTTCCACTAGAGGCATCCCAGCTGCACAAAGAGAGACTTAAAAGTGATGCCAAGTATTACATATGGGATGATCCTTACCTTTGGAGACTTTGTAATGATCAAGTTATACGCAGGTGCATCCTAGACACCGAGATCAATTTGGTCCTCCAATTTTGTCATGGAGCATCTGGAGGCGACCATTATGGATCAACTTGGACGGCTAGGAAAGTGCTTGATTGCGAGTTCTATTGGCCCACCATTTTCAGAGATGCTTATCAATTCGTCTCCACCTGCGAAAAATGCCAAAAGTAGGAATGGCCATAAGCAGAAGGCATGAAATGCCCTAGCAGCCCATTTTATTCTATGAAGTTTTTGATGTTTGGGGTATTGATTTCATGGGGCCATTCCCCGTCTCCAATGGATATTCATACATTCTGCTTGTCGTCGACTACATATCGCGATGGGTAGAGGCCATAGCCACCAAGACCAATGATGCCAAAGTTGTAGTGGATTTTTTGAAATCCATATCTTCTGTCGGTTTGGTATGCTGAAAGCTCTCACAAGTGACCAAGGTAGTCACTTTTGCAACAGAGCTATGTCTGCCTTACTCCACAAGTATGGGGTGGTGCATAGAATTGCCACAGCCTACCATCCCCAAACAAATGGCCAAGCCGAAGTATTCAACAGGGAAATCAAGAAAACACAGCAAAAGATGGCCAATCCAAGCCGGAAAGACTGGAGCCGACTCCTCAAGGACGCTCTATGGGCACACATAACTACGTACCAGACTCCGATAGGGATGTCTCCCTACCAGATTGTTTTCATAAAGCCTATCATCTCCCGATTGAAATAGAACATCAAGCTTACTAGGTAGTTAAGCAATGCAATCTGGCCTACGACCAAGCTAGCAAGCAAAGAAAAATCCAGCTCCAAGAACTAGATGAGCTCTTCTTAGAAGCCTATGAGAACTTTCATATCTACAAGCAGAAGATCAAGCAGTTTCATGACCAACAAATCCTGAGGAAGGAGTTCCAAGTTGACCAAAAAGTGCTTGTGTTCAAATCGGTCAATGAGTATCAGATCAAACTATTCCATGAAGGTCCAATACCGACAGCATCTCTCTACTGGAACCAGCCCCGCTGGATGACACACCCTGAGCAAGCCTCAAGATCCCTCTGTATTAGTGTCATGCATTGAGGACAATGCATCATTCAAGTGTGGGGGGAAGGGTATAGCCATCCAAGGCTTGCTCAATTTTGTTATAATTTGCTTTGATCAGACTCTATACCAGCTCCAATTTGTTGTTTATGTTTTTCTATCTTGATTTAGTCTATGTTTCATTTTTGTCTTATTTTCAATTTGATTAAGTTTCGTTTTCTTTTATTTTCAAAAATAAAACTATTAGCCGAGTCTGTGCCGACTTCGGTTCCCTTTCAATTTTTGTTTTAATTTCGTTTGTTTTTCCTTTAACAGAGTTTTGAATTCTGATTGTTAAAAAATGCTTTGAAAAAAGAATTTGAATGGATTTCTTTAGGATTGGATGAAACAACAAGAGGTAGTGCATAATCCTGGAGGAAAGATTTTTCAAACTTGACAGGGAGTTAAATTTTTGCACTCTTAGCCAATAAGTGATTGAAAAACTGAAAAAGATAAACCATTAGCGGTAGAGCAATTATCCGTGTGAGAATTTTTTAGCCTTGCATATATAAATGGATTTACATCTTGCCATTCTCTCCTTTCTTGTGTGATGTTCGCATCCATGATAATTGTGTACTCTAGATTTTGCCTTGAATCTCTAGAAACATCTGTTTTCACATGCAAGAATGATATGATCTAGGCCATTTTTCTAACAAAGCCACGAGCCAAATAGACCTACCTTACAAAAGTAAATCCCTTGTTTACCCTCTTTAAGCTTGAATAACCATTTTTCTGATATGACAACTCACTACAAGCCAAAGCTGAAAACCATGATCAACCACAACCTTAGGAACTAGAGGAGCTTTTGAATTATTTTGAGAGTTGGTCTCGTTCAAGTGTGGGGAAGACACCCGGGGACACAACAAGAGTAGTGTATCTGAAAAGGGTTGAAAAAGAAAAGAAAGAAAGGCAGTTGCAGGATGAAGCAAAGAAAATGGAAACAGCCAAAATTTGGAAGTTACAACAAAAATGCAACACAAAGCTGCAAAATAAAAAAGTGAGAAAAAGAAGAAAAGAAAAAATACAAGGGGAAAGAAAAGAAGTAAGCAAGGGTGTTCTCAAATGGAATCGCAGTGTCTTGAGGGATACCCTCCACGCTTACAAACTCATTCCCTATTGCTCCTTTCCTCCTTATGGTTAGCAAACTCACTTCTCTGTCTTGTATCCTACCTTTACCCTTGGCCATGTTACAAGCTGAAAAGAAAGTCTTGGTGATCATAACTGCACATGTTTTTGAAGGTGTAGATGGAGAGGCCTGCCAAGATCTAACGGTGTCGGTTACATGGGATGTTTGAGTGTACATACAAGCCCAAACACTTAAGAGATTGAGAGGATATGCCTTGAGAGAGCTTAGTCACTTCTCGGTTATTCTTTAATGTTTGTAGGTTGCTTATTTGCCTTGGATGTGGAAAAAGTAAATTTCACAGATTGCTTGAATGTCCTAATCCCTAATGAATGTGTGCCGACTCTGTTTTATTGAGTCTAAGAAATTCATTTGAAAAATTCATCTTCTCTTTTTGAAAACTCCCTTGATGATCAAATATGATTTTGCCCAAGATTGCAAAAGTGTAAGTGTGGGGGTTTGATAAGTCATATTTTATACATCTCATAGGGACTTAAAATGGGCACTTTTGAGATTATTTGGTACTTAAGAATCACATCATAGCTAAGATTCAAATTATGGACCTAGAATTAGGGAAAATATAAATCTATACTAATTTGGGAATTTTAGCTAATAAAAGATTGGATTCGTTTCGCAGGCCAAGCAAAGGATGTCTCAGCCCATCAGAAGAGTCTCGGTCTAGGAAAAGCCGTCCCGGCCAGACCGACTCCCTCTCGAGTTTGCCGACTCTACAGCCTAGCAGCCTAAAGGAGTAAGGTAGTCCAAGTGCAGTGGACCAATCAGATCAGCTCAACCAGCCTAGGCGCACTCATTACAGCCTTATCCAACTCAGCTGCCATGGCACTCTTGGAAGAAGCTTGTAGCCCAAGGAAGATCATTAGAGGGGTAGAATAGGCAATCTAGATCGTTAGGTTTTAGCCGTGCGTCAAAGCTGCCCTGCTCATGTATATATAGGGTACGCTATGCATGTTTTAGGGTTGTTGAATTCAGACTCGCATCCATATTCATTTTACAATCCATCCTCTCGCTCTCGCTCCATTGGCGGTGCACGGTGCTTCAGAGGCGTCTCTCTCGATTGAGGAGGTGTAGGTCAAGAACTGGGAAGCCGAAGATTGTCAGAGGGGACCAATTGGTTAGCCAATGCACTCTGATGGATCTGATCCTTAGTGTCTTGATTATCGACGGTGAACCATCACTGCCCTTCAATGGCGATTGTTGTGGAAGGTAGAACCATTGAATTCACGCCCTGTATTTGCACTCTATTTTCAATAATATAATTGGTTTACATTTCATATCTCTTGATTATGAGTCCTGCTTTAATCTGATTTCACTGTGTCGCAGTTGCGCATTAGTAAGAGTAGACCAACATTAGACTAGGCCGATTGGAACCATTTTAACAACGTAATTAGGTGATCGAACAGAGAACCTAAATTCAACCACGTGTATAATCCTTGCCAACTGATGAGGTAGCAGTTGTGTAAATCCTCAGTATGGCAATGGAGAAACCTTTGGCGGTCATCGTAAGATTCTAGGTTGGTTTTGAGTCACAGCTTGAGAGAGAACAATGAACTAATTTCTTATTGAATCTCTGTGTTGATACAGTAGTTAGGTAGCGTAGCATAGATTGCATTTACTTTCATACTTAGTTTAATTCTTGTCTTTATTTTATCTGCAACCAAACCCCTCTATTTCTTGCAATTCAGTCTGAAACTGAGTCTAGTTTGACTCTGTTGCATCTAAGTCTGCACTTAACCGAGACCGTGTCAAATTCGTTTCTACCGAGACCAGATTAGATCAATCCCAGTCGAGAGCAAGTCGACATTCTACACATTAGCATTTTTTGTATTACTTTGTTTTCCACACTAAGCCATAATCAAACACATTGTGTCCTTGAGAAGAATGACCTAAGGTTGACTACACTATAGTTAGCTTTAATTTTATTTGATAAACGTCACTACGACTAAAAGGTATCAGGGTTTCCTTAACGTTAGATTGTGTTATGAGAGGGGTCCTGTTCCCGAGCCTGTGTGCATAAAGAGTGAGGAATGTGTAGTGGTAATCATATTGGAGTCTATCTCTATACTGGTAGCCATGATAGTTCCATATAAAGCATGATTCCTCGGGGAATGACCACATTCTAGGGAGTATCCCTGTCTAAGGTAGGATCGCAAAAGAGGTCCTGAGCTCTAAAAGCCAAATGATGAGTTTTAGAATCCATGGAAAGAAACCTATAGCAGACTTAGACCCCAAGCAAGATTCGTCCCATCCCGACTTATAGGTAATAGGAAAATGCATGTTAGATCCGTGCCAACTCCATCTCGGCCATTGTGCTAATTCCAAACTTGGTCTCTAAATTGATTCCCCTTCGAGTCCAACTCCAGGTTGTTTTCTTTTATCCTTTTTTGTCTCAACCTCTAAGCTGATTCCAATTTGAGTCCGACCCTAGGTCGTTCCCTCTTACCCAATTTTGTCCTGACCCCTATGCTGGCTCCAATTCGAATTCGGCTCTGTGCCACCCTTTTTATTCAATTTTGTCCTGGTCTCTGTGCCAATTCTAATCCGTGTCTGGCTCCATGTCATCTTTCTTATTCAGTTTTGTCCCGGCACCTTTGCCGATTCCAATTTGAGTCGGTCCCCCATTTGGCTGTGCCCTCTCCAATTCGACTTCATATCGTTTCCCTATTTAACAATGGTTTCGTGCCATTACCTCAAATTTTGTTCTACCCCCACGCTATTTCCAAGGATGGCTCAGGGTCGTTTGGCAATTTGGTACTGACCTTGTCTGGTTAGGAATGCATAATCAATCCAAAAATTTTAGTAAAAAAAAGAACAGCATACATCACATTCCATATTCATCATGTTTGCATTCAATCATCGTTACCTTCCTTTCAACTCCAGCCCACCAAGACCAATAAAAAGGAGAGGGATCAAGTTCTGAAAAACTCTACAAAGCGCTTTCCAAGATAAAGTGGATGAAGGCAGCTATCAAGGACTTAACGGGATAGTAGGAGGTGTTACAACCATGTAGTGTGACATTCCGTGGAAAAAGAAGAACCCCAGGGTTCTGACACCTTTACCAGTGTCGTGTGTTAAACTCTTGCCGCACTTACTTCGGTGTGCCCTTGTAACCATAGTCCCTTTGAAGCCCATTCAATCCCCCTATCCTAAAAGCTATGACCCAAGGGCCAGATGTGAATACCATGGGGTGGCCTTGGGACATACTACTGAAAAGTGTTAGGGATTGAAACACAAGGTACAAGACTTGATTGATGCAAGATTGCTAGTTCTTCTGACAAACCAACCCGAAATCTATACAAGTAAATCCCTTAATGCAGAAGATGAGGAGGAGACGAAATTGATTGTGGCCTCGAGCCTCCACTTGCCGACTCTATGAGCCGGTTCGGACTCGGCAAAAAAAATCAACAAAAAAAATCAAAAAATAAAATAAAAAAGAACTGTGAAACCGAGTTCTGATCAGTTCGAAAGACCTTCCTACTTTGTTTTTTTAATACTTTTCAAGTTAATTGTAATGTATTTCCAAGTAATTAAAGAAATATATTTCATTTGTCCATAGCTTCCTTTGTTTCCACCAAGTCATAAATGCTAACCAAAAAATAAATATTCATCGCTAATGTTATATCTCTGTTTAAATTTTGATCATTCCATTAATCAAGCCAGCAAAGGATAATAAGGATAATCTATAACCTCAAGCATTTGAAAGACCCTCGACAATTTGAGTATATATCGTGAATTCATATCTTGTCCTTATATCCACGTGCACTACCTCTACCAGCATCTTCTTCCAAAAAAGAGAAAAGAAAAGGGTCTATCTCATCAAATGATATTACACTTAAGGAAGAGAGAGCTCCCAATTGGCTCAGTGCCCAAAAAAATAAAAAAAAATAGTCGAAAAAATGACTTGCTAGACCAAAAGCTCAAAGGAAATGGTCTAGGCAAAAGTTAGAGTCAAAAAAAGTGACTCGCTAGACCAAGCTCAAAAGAAATGGTCTAGGCAAAAGTTAGGGTCGTAATAAAAAGTGACTGGCTGGGCTAACATCTAAAAATAACAACCTAGGAAAAAGTTAGAGTTCAAATAAAAAAGTTCACTGAGACTAAAAACTCGAAAAGGGTGGTCTAGGCAAAACTATAATACCGGGGGCAAGCCACGAAGCACCAACATAGGGAGGCCAAAATGGCTCACTAAGGGCAACAATCCAATCAAAAATATCCAACTTATCCTTAAAGGCTGATTAATAGACTTTTCAAAATAAATACATGAGAAAATAGCATTATCTAAATTCATTCACCCACTTAAATTCCTTCATAGCAAAAACACCCTCCATCTTCTCACCATAATCCTTCCAAAAATGTGAAGTTCTAAATTAAAATGAAAAGTGTTAAAATCATCCAGGACAGTAAGTCTCCAACTAGCATCAAAATAGGAGCTGTCATCAAGTCTGTCATCGAGTCATTACCTTTTCCTACTCAGGATGTTCAAGTTCAAGTTCAAGTTCAAGAAGTCATGCCTACTCAGGATGTTCAAGTTCAAGATCAAGTTCAAGAAGTCACGCCTACTCAAGATGTTCAAGTTCAAGTAGTCACAAAACCCACTCTAGTACCAGAGCAAGTCCAAATGTCTAAGCTGAATTAAGTATCCCTGGTAACTCAATTAAGGAGCTGATAAGTCATATTTTATACACCTCACAAGGGCTTAAGAAGGGTATTATTAAGACTGTTTAGTGATTAAGAGTCGTGTCTTAGTTAAGATTCGAATTACGGGCCTAGAAATAGGAAAAACATAAATCTGTGCTAAAATAAGGATTTTAACTAATAAAAGATTGGACTTGTTTTGCAGCCCTCAAAGTCGAGAGCATCTCGGCCAAAAAGGAGCATCTCGGCCCAAAAGGAGCATCCCGATCCAAGCCGACTTTAGTGGCCAAAATCACTCCAGCAAGAATGCAGATATGATTATGCTAAAATTAAGGAATCTGTAATGAAGATTTGATTCTCCTAGAATTAAGGAATTTGTAATGCAGATATGATTATGCTAAAATTAAGGAATCTGAAATGCATATTTGATTCTCCTAGAATTAAGGAATCTGTAATGCAGATATGATTATGCTAAAATTAAGGAATTTGTAATGTATATTTGATTCTCCTAGAATTAAGGAATCTGTAATACATATATGATTATGCTAGGATCAAGGAATTTGTAATCTCTTAGGATTGAGGAATCTGTAATCTCTTAGGATTAAGGAATTTGTAATCTATTAGGATTAGGCTACACCATAGTTGCCCAGCTTGTGTATAAATAAAGCATGCTAGGCCACGTCTTCAGTGTGGAAAAACAGTGGAATTCTAGACCTAGCGCCGTCAGCAACTGTAGACATTCCAAGCTAGCACGGTGGTACACAAAGCTTTAGTAAGGTGTCTCTCTCGATCGAGGAGGTACAGGATCAGGATTTGGGAAGCTGGAAGTTGTCAAAGGTGATTGCTCAATATAGCCGACGCACTCTAGTGGACAGAAACCTTAACATCTGGCCATCACTGGTGCACCACTACCGTCCTTCCAAGGTAATAGTCGTGGAAGGCAGACTCTCTAGAAAATCCCCACCTTTGTATTCGATTCTATTTTCAATGTCATAACTGGTTTGCAATTCTGTCTCTTGATTATAATTCCTGCACTTTAATCTACTTTTAACTTTGCCGTGATTGCACATTGTTAGGGGTAGATCACGTTAGACTAGGGCCGATTGGAACTGGTTTAATAATCTGATTAGGTAGAGAACCTAAAATCAACCAAGTGCATACTCCCTACCAACTGATGAGGTAGCGATTGTGTAAATCCTCGGTATGGCAATGGACAAACGTTCGACGATTGTCGTAAGAATCTAAGGTTGATTCGGAGTATAATTCTAAGTAAGAATGGCAACCTGTTATGTGTTGATTTCTGAATTGGTACAGTAGTTAGTATAGATTAGTTTAGCGTAGTTTAGTTTACTTTCAGTACTTAGTTTATTTTCCTGCATTTAAACACAAACCCCCTTATTTACTACTTTTCCAGAGTCCAAGACCGAGTCAGTCCGACTACGTCGCGTCCATTCGAAACTGAGTCAGTCTGACTCTATTGTATCCGAGTCTACACTTAGTTTCCTGCATTTAAACACAAACTCCCCTATTTACTGCTTTTCCAAAGTCCAAGACCGAGTCAGTCCGACTACGTCGCGTCCATTCGAAATTGAGTCAGTCCGACTCTATTATGTCTGAGTCTACGCTTAGCCAAGACCGTGTCGAATTCATCTCTGCCGAGACCAAACCGATCAGCCTTTGTCGAGAGCAAGTCATCATTCTACACTTGACATTTCTGCACAAAACTCTGATTTCTACACTTAGTCACAATTTAACACACTATGTCCTTGAGAGAATCGACATAGGGTTAGCTATACTATAGTTAGCTTTAGTATTTATTTAAGGCGTGTAAGACAACTTAAAACTCATTTATAAGGAGCAAGTGCAATTGTTTGAGCCGGAGGTAAGTATTCTTGATAACTTCATTGAAGATGTTATTGATGATATGCCTATTGCTTTGGGGAAAGGGAAACGATCATGTGTCAAGTATCCTATTTCTCAATTCGTGCGTACTGACCATCTCTCTGTACAACATCAAAGTTCTATTACTGCCATTGATGCAATCAAAACACCTACATCAGTACAAGAAGCTTTGAAAGATGAGAATTGGGTTCAAGCAATGAAAGAAGAGATGAAGGCATTAGAGAAAAACTCAACTTGGGAGATTGTTGATAGACCCAAAGACAAAAGAGTTGTAGGTTGTAGATGGATATACACTGTGAAGTGTAAATCTGATGGGGCCCTTGAGTGATACAAAGCAAGATTGTTTGCTAAAGGGTATACACAAACTTATGGAATAGATTATGAGGAAATATTTGCCCCTGTAGCAAAGATGAACACGGTAAGAGTTATTACTTCCTTAGCCGCCCACATTGGCTGGAACTTGCAACAATTTGATGTTAAAAATGTCTTCCTTCATGGAGATCTAGAAGAAGAAGTCTACATGGAGATCCCCCTAGGATTCTATTCTCACAATAAGAAGAACAAGGTATGTAGACTCAAAAAGGCATTGTATGGATTTAAACAGTCTCCCCGAGCATGGTTTGGAAGATTTGCTCAAGTCATGATATCCCTAGGATACAGACAGAGTCAAGGTGATCATACTCTTTTTATAAAACATTCTCCTAACGGTAAACTCACTCTTTTCCTAGTCTTTGTAGATGATATGATTGTTACAGGTGATGACGAGATTGAAAAACTAAATCTAAAAGAAAAGCTGGCAACACAATTTGAAATGAAGGAGTAAGGAAAGCTTAAATACTTCCTTGGGATTGAGGTTGCATATTCCAAACAAGGTATCTTTATCTCCCAAAGGAAGTATGTACTCGATCTCCTCAAAGAAACAGAAAAATTGGGATGCAAGATCTCAAGGGTACCTATTGAACAAAACCTTAAGATTGTGAGGAAAGTCCAATCATAGAGAAGTCTCGACTAGGCCAGATATTGCCTATGTTGTTAGTGTGGTCAACCAATTTATGCATGATCCTAGGGAAAGACACCTTCAGGCAGTTGGAAGGATCCTCTAGTATTTAAAAGCAAGTCTAGGAAAAGGACTATTGTTCAGAAAAGAAGGAGCGTTGTCCATGGAAATATATACATATGCAGACTATGCAGGATCGGTTGTGGATAGAAGATCCACCTCAGGATACTGTATGTTTCTAAGAGGAAATCTAGTAACTTGGAGGAGCAAGAAGCAAAATGTGGTTGCTCGATCTAGTGCAGAAGTAGAATTTCGAGCCATGGCACAGGGTATATGTGAAGAATTGTGGATAAAGATTATTCTTGATGACTTCAAAGTAAAATATAAGGGATCTATAAAGTTGTTTTGTGCAACAACTCAGCTATAAGTATTGCCAATAATCCAGTCCAACACGATAGGACAAAACACATTGAGATTGACAGACACTTCATTAAAGAGAAGTTGGACAGTGGACTTATAGTCACAGCACATGTTCCTACAAGACTCCAAGTAGCAGATGTTTTCACCAAAGGGCTCCCTGCAATTAGATTTCAAGAACTTAATGGCAAGTTAGGAATGATTGATATTCATTTACCAACTTGAGGGGGGGTGTTGGAGATATTGTAAATATCTGATAAGATATGATAATATATGATAGGTAACCTATTAAGAGGTTACATATATCTAAATATCTTATTAGATTAAGTGGTTACAAATATTTAAATATCTTATTAAGAGATCGTGAATATCTCATATTATCTAGTTATCTTTTAATTTGTTATTAGTTTATCTTTAGGTAGTTGACATTTACCCTATAAAAAGAGAGATTAGAAATTGTATAATTCAATTCAATCAATACACAATTTCTTCTACTTCCAATTTTAACTTAGTTAGGATGTCTTCAAAAGCGTCAATAAAACCAAAAGAACATAGAATGAAAGCACAAAATGAGAAAAAAGCCAATACTCATTAAAAGTGATAACAAATACAAGATTATTTAGGGGGAGAGTCGAGAAGGGATACAAGTTTCCCATCCACAACTTCTTTTGTCATAAAATAAGAGCTGAGTTCAAAGTCAAGGGCTAGCAATACAATTTGCCAAAGGGCCTTGTCGAAACCATCTTGGTGTTGCTCCACGATGGCTCATTCAATGATGTTGAGTCTGGTAGTGAGAGATTGCATTTCAATTTCCAAAGTGTTGATCTTCTCAATAGCCTTTCCCAACTCATCCTTGGCAGATTGCAAAGCTGCCTTATCAGAAGTAAAGGCAGCCTCCATCTCTCTATTCCTGGCGCGAGCTAAATCTAGGTCTTTGGTCAAAGCATCCCTCACAGTTCTCAACTTGGTTATCTCGAGGTCAGATGCAGCAGCCTTTGCCTTAGAAGCAGCAGCTTTAGATTTAGAGGAGGCGGAGTCCGCCTTTAGCTTCTCATTTTCGACCTTTATCTTTTCAGCATCAATCTTTAACTTTTGATTCTCAACCCTTAGCCCCATATTCTCTTGCTAGAGCAGCTCACACTCCCTCCGTGAGATCGGCTCCTTCAACACAAGCTGCTCGGATTTATTCACAAGGCTCCTCAAGACATCGACAATGACCAATGTACGAACATAATAAGCTGCCATCACTCGAGCCATGCTGAGATATGAAATTTGAAGGGAGTATGGCTTGAATATCTAGTGGGGTCCTATAAGGAGTCAACAATTGAAGGAGCCGCGAAACAGGGTAACCCATCAGGGGGCAGCTAGGGCACTTGAGAATGTGGCCCTAAAGTGATGGTAACCTTGGGCCCCGAGGCATAAGTTAGGACTTGCATCAACAAAGGCTAAGCAATGGCTTTACCCTTCTTTTGAAAGGCTCCCTCCTCAGCGGTAGTGGGAGCCTTCCTCTTTGCGCTAAGAGGAGGGTCAGCCTGGGAAGGGCGAGCCGGCACCTTCTCGGCACCTGCCTCTTTAGAAGCCACCTTCTCAACCGCTACCACAACAACGTCCTTCAAGTTGGCAGCACCCTGAGAGGCAGGCGCCAAAGAAGAGGCCCTAGCCTTAGAAGCCAGATTCACCTTCTGTATTAAGGCTACCACATCAAAATTTTGCCTCTTAAGCAAATCTGCAAAAACAAATAAACAAAAAAATAATCAGAAAAATTGGCACAGGGCCGAGTCAAACACCAGTCAAACAAACAAGAATATTACCCTTTAAATTTTGAAAAATTGGGAGGTGAATGATATTGCCACCAACTCCTGGAAACTCATCCCCCGAGGCAGCTTTTCCAAAAGATAGAGACTGGCCTAGTCCTCAGAGGTAAGTTGCCCCTTAGACAATCCCTTGAACTTGGAGGGAAACCTCCAGTATAGTGAAAGGGGTTTAGAGTCCAAGGCAAAGGAAGCCTCATGTAGAGCGTGAACCTTAACAAAACGGTTTTCGAAACCCTTATAAGAGTCCGCTTAGGTGTTGAATAAGCTTCCCTTGGGGAGTGGGGCCAATGAGACCCAGCCTACGTTTTGGCCAACCCTAGTGGTGTAGTAGTTGAGAAACAAGGAGGCTAAAGGAATCAAAGCAAGTGCTTGGCAAATTACTCAGAAAGCCTACATGGCAGCCCAACTATTGGGGTGAAGTTGTGAGGGAGCCACCCCTAAGGTCCTGAGGACGTCAGCCACAAAGCAGTCAAAAGGGAGAGACATACCCAAGTCATCGAAGGTTGTCTCGTACATGTAAATAAAGTCACCCTCACCTTCTTGAGCAGCATGACACACTTGCTTTGAGGGTAAGAAGTACACCAAATCAAACCTCCCTGTGTAGGGTTTCCGCACCCAACCACCTTCCACCATTAAGAGGTTCATGTTAGACCAGACAACGTCCAAGCGATATGACAGAACCTCTTCACTGACCTATTCATAGTGTTCCCCAGCATGTTGAGGCGAGGAATGATGGGGGACAGAGGGCCATGAAGAGGTCCCTTCGGCCACCGCAACAGACTTTGGCATGATTTCCAGAGCCTTTGATTCTAAAGAAGACAAAGGGTTAGGTTGAGACTTACTCTCAACAGTAGAACCTTGAGGGCCTGACATGTTTGCATGAAAAGGGAAGAAGCTCGAAAAAGGCAAGGACTTGAAGAAGGTGAAGAGTCTAAAGGCAAAGAAAGCAAGAAGCACAAACAAGACAACGATGAAGCAGAAAAGTGAGCGAAGAGCACCGCACTACCCATTTAGATGTAAAGGTTGGGCCCAACTGTAGGGGCCCAAACCACTTACCCCAGCGTGTTGGTGACACTTGGGAAATCTGAGAGCATGAAACCATAAGACGACGCATTAAATGATTTTTCAAAACCTATAAGCTTGATGAAGAAAATGACAAAAACATTAACAATTTGAAGCGTCACATTAATGACCCTAGAGGCGCGGCTCCTCAGACGCGACCTTTGACTTCATGACCTTTGGTTGTTTAAAATTCAAAAAGTCTAACATTTTTAAACCAGCTCCGTGCTGAGATTTTCAAACCAGCTCAGTGTCGAGACTTCCAACCAACTCTGTGCTGAGATTTTCAAACCAACTTTGTGCCAAGATACCCAACCGGCTCTATGCCGAGATCTTTCAACCGACTCTGTGCCGAGATCTTGCGATCGGCTATATGTCGAGACCTTACATCTGACTCCATATTGGTATCCTCCATTTGATTCCATACTGAGTTCAACCAAACCAAATCCGTGTCAAACCTCCAAATATCCGGCCCCATGCCAAGGTCATCAATCGCGACCCCATTTGAGCATCTAGTTCTGTGTTGAGTCCTCTTCCAAGGATACGTCACCAACCAACTCCGTGTCACTTCTAGTATTAACACTACATCCGGCTCCATGCCAAGTCCTCTATTCAATGCCACATCACCAACCGACTCCATGTCATTTTTAATATTAAGACCTCGAATCCAGATCTGTGCCAAGTCTTCCATCTTAACACTGCGTCATCCACTCGGCTCCTTGTTCCGACCTCGCACTGACCTCTTTCCATGTGATCCAGTTATCCGATCCAGTTATCCAAACCAGCTCTATACCGAAATCAATCCAATCTCTGAAATAAATCCAATCTAATCTAATCAATTCTATCTAAGGAATTTTAGAAGCCAAAAGGATAGTTCAATCCTCCTATCAATTTCTAGGATGCCGAATGGATAGTCCTTCCTATCAATTTCTAGGATGCCAAATGGATAGTCCCTCCTTTTTGAATCTCTTGGATGCCAAAAGGATAGTACAATCCTCCTATCAATTTCCAAGACGCCGAATGGAAAGTCCTTTCAATTTCTAGGACACCAAATGGACAGTCCTTCCTATCAATTTCTAGGATGCCGAATGGATAGTCCACCTTTTCCAATGACTATTGGACGCCAAAAGGATAGTCTAATCCTCTTATCAACCTCTTGGACGCCGAATGGATAGTCCACCCTTTCCAATGACTTTTGGACGCCAAAAGGATAGTCCAATCCTCTTACCAATCTCTTGGATGCCGAATGGATAGTCCAACCTTTCTAAAGACTTTTGGACGCCAAAAGGATAGTCCAATTCTCTTATCAATCTCTTGGACGCTGAGTGGGTAGTCCATCCTTTCTAAAGACTTTTGGACACCAAAAGGATAGTCCAACCCTCTTATCAATCTCTTGGATACCAAATGGATAGTCCACCCTTTCTAAAGACTTTTGGATGCCGAAAGGATAGTCCAATCCTCTTATCAATCTCTTGGACGCCAAATGGATAGTCTACTCTTTCTAAGGACTTTTGGATGCCAAAAGGATAGTCCAATCCTCTTATCAATCTCTTGGATGCCTAATGGATAGTCCACCCACTCTAAGGATCTCTTGGACCCCTAATGGATAGTCCATTGATCCACTCAATCTCTTGGACGCCTAATAGATAGTCCAACCACTCTAAGGATCTCTTGGACACCTAATGGATAGTCCATGGATCCGATCAATCTCTTGGACACCTAATGGATAGTCCACCCCATCTAAGGGATCCTTGGAAACCTAAATGGATAGCCCAATTGTCCCATCCAACTCTGTGAACGCCTAAAGGATAGTTCACTCCACCTAAGGGATCATTGGACACCTAAATGGATAGCCCAATTATCTCATCCAACTCCATGAACACCGAAAGGATAGTTCACTCCATCTAAGGGATCTTTGGACACCTAATAGATAGTCCTTTGATCTAATCAATCCCTCGAATGCCTAATGGATAGTCCACCCAATCTAAGGACCTTTGGACACCGATTGGATAGTCCATCGATCCTATCAATCTCTTGGACACCTAATGAATAGCCCACCTAATCCTCTAAAGACTCTTGGACGCCGAATGGATAGTCCATTGTTCATATTAAACTCTTGGATGCCGAATGGATAGTCCATTGATCCCATCAATCTCTGTAAACACCCAAAGGAAAGTTCATTTCATCTAAAGGATCTCTGGACACTTAGAAGAAAGTCCAATGATCCTAATATCATTCATTTCGACCTTGCCAGGCTCATTTTGACCTGAGCTAACATCTTCAAATCTAGCTCTATGTCAAGACGTCTACCCGACTCCTCGTTTTACTCAAGCTCGTCTGAGATCCATTCATCCACACCATCCAACCGAGTTCTTTATATATGTTCACTCAAAAGGATGCAAACCATCTCTTTTGACTAAACATAAATAAAGAGGGGGCAGTTGTGGGACCCCAAATTTGTCCTAGTAGAATGGAATCACAAATAAATAGTGGGAGATAACCGCCTGCGAGATATATAGAGATAACCACCTACGAGATATATAGAGATAACCACCTATGAGATATATAGAGATAACCACCTATGAGATATATAGATGTAACCACCTACAAGATATACAGATGTAACCACCTACAAGATATACAGATGTAATCACCTGCCAGATATACAGGTATAACCACCTGCGGGATATATACTATGAACCGAGGTGGTTATGTCGCCCATAATATCAGGAAGGAAATCGTGGGATAGTGCATGCGACCAAATCGAGCCCATAACGACCACAGACGAAGCCTATATAAAGCATTAAAATAAAGAAAAAAGGATCGAGGGAAAAAAGGTCGAATACAAGAAGGAAAAGACTGCTCCACTCAAGTTGGGAAGAGTAGCTAGAAAAAGGAGAAGGAAGAGAATGGCGTTAAAACTTTTGGATACCAAGTTAGTTGCTAAAAATCTCATATGCATGCCCATAAGATAGTTTAATACCCCCCTAAGGTGTTTTACCAGACTAGCCATATAATCCACACCCAGCCCAGCAAGAACTATGTGAACTTTGAATTCTCCATTGCTAAAGGAGATACGTAGGAGCAGAAAGCAATTCTTGTCAAGTTCCACAATAAAAGATACTTATTTCTTTTCTAAGGTTCTTTGGACGCCAATGGACAGTCCACTCTATCCTAGGGGCTCTTTTGCCTTGAAAAATCATACAATTACCTCATGGGGAGTTAGTTGCACCTACAAATGATATAAATACTACCATTGCATTAGCTTTACTTATGTCAATTGCATATTTCTATGCGAGTCTTTCAACTCATTGGACGCCAATGGACAGTCCACTTCCTTCCAATCATCTTTGGATGTCAGTGGACAATCCACACTTTTTTATTACCTCCCAAGCCTCAACTAAAACTACGTAAACTTTGATTTCTCTGTAAAATAGGAGATACGTAGGAGCAAGAGGCCTACTCTTGTCGAGTTATCCACACAAAAAAACCCCAAAATTCCCACTACTCATTCTTCACGAACACCTTCCCTTAGAAAGGCTAAACCGTAGCATAAGAGTCAATACCTTGCATGTAGCAAGTTAGGGTAACTATCATGTGATAGACGTGTTGGGATACCCAATGATCTCTACACGTAACCAACTTCCGAACCTATTCTCTGATTCAAAGACCAACCTTATCCACTCAAAGGTTTCCTAGCATTTTCCATAAAAATGTTGGTGGCGACTCTCTCTTCCTTGTTCTTTCCCTGGAAGGAACTCAGAAACCAATAAAAAAAAAGACATCACGATTTAGGTCGCGACAACGAGTAGTTGGTTTTGTGGTCTTCCTCGACCAAACCACCTTAGTTCCTCCAAGGACCTTCGTTCTCTCTTCTAATGGGGAGAACATAAAATGTATTTCTTAGTTTGGTATATTGAGGACTATAATCGTTCTTGATGCGTCAGCCTATATATAGGGTTCCCATTATCCCCTAACGGGCCAACATGGGTATCCATTCATTAAGTCTATATCGAGTCCTTTTAGGAAATCCATTTGATTACTTAAGTTGGATCACTTTTAGGATTATGATCACCTTAAATAAATAGCTTATATAATTGTTTATTAAAATATAATGTCTAAAAGATTAAAAGAAATTACAAATTTCTAACAATCTCCCACTTGGACTTCATATTCAATTGAAACAATTATATTACAACATTCCTTAGGCACACCTATATGCTATTTATCTTTAGACCTCGTCTTAATACAATCTGGTCCATTTTGTACATTAACAATGGAACCATTGCAACTTTCATCACAAACAAGCGTGATTAAATTACGATGATCACCATATTAATATACTCAATGACATAGATCAAATATGGATGAGTGGCATGAAAATTGCATGCAATGTGATCGCAAACATATCTATTTCCAATTGGTCCTTATTTTCAATCTTTAATAGAGATCAATCTAAATTCTTTGAATGTAACATAATTATTACATGCAAGGAAACACAAGCGAGTTCAAAATGTAAACATAAACCATCAACTTTATTTCTACAAAAAATAAATAACAATAAAAATGTTCAAACTGAAACATAAAACATACAAACTTCCACTGAACTAAGGTATCCTAAGGAATAACACCCATATGAGCAGTGTGCTTATGAAAGACCTTAGGTATTAGCCTTTTAGTCAATGGATCAGTCAGCATAAAACTTGTTCCTGTATGTTCTATGGAAATCTGTTTATTCTGAACTTTTTCTTTAACAACTAGAAAATTGATGTAGATGAAGTTTGACTTTGTAGAACTCCTATTGTTGTTGGAGTAAAAGACTGTCAAATTATTGCCACAATATATTTTCAATGGCCTTTCAATGCCATCGACAACCCATAAACTAGTGACAAAAGTTTCACAGCCATATCCCATGGTTGGATGCCTCGAAGCAAGCCACAAACTCTACAACCATGGTTGAAAGGGCTATAAGAGTCTGTTTAACAGACTTCCAAGAGATGACTCCTCCAGCCAACATGTAAATGTATCCAAATGTTGAGTGTTTGATGTCTTGACATCCTACAAAATCAGAGTCAGAATGCCCAATGATCTCCAAACCTTCAGACTTCCGATAAGTGAGCATATATCCTTTTGTTTCCTTTAAGTAACGCATCACGCGTTTAACTACCTTCCAATGTCGCATTCTAGGATCACTCAAATACCTACCCAAAACTCCCACCACCAAAGCAATGTCGGGACGAGTACAAACTTGAGCGTACATTAGATTCCCTACTACTAAGGCATAGGGAATCTTTTGCATCTTGTTTCTTTCAAGGTCAATTTTGGGGCACTGCTTGAGACTAAATTTGTCTCCCTTGGCTATTGGGGTGTCTCCTGGTTTACTATCTTTCATGCTAAATCTATTTAAGACTTTACTAATATAGTTCTCTTGTGACAACCTTAGGATACCTTAAGAACGATCTCTTAGTATCTAAATGCCTAATACAAAAGAAGCTTCCCCAAGATCTTTCATTTCGAAATTCTTCGTCAAAAATCTCTTGGTTTTATGCAACAAGCCTGTATCACTACTAGTAAGTAGTAGTATGCCATCGACATATAATACTAGGAATACATATTTACTCCCACCGAACTTGTGATATACACAATCATTAACTACATTTGTCTTGAAACCATATGAGGTAATGACTTGATGGAATTTGTGATATCATTGATAAGAAGCCTGTTTGAAGCCATAGATGGATTTCTTTAGTTTGCATACCATAAACTTAGATTCATTTGAAACAAAGTTTTTAGGTTTCACCATATAAATCGTTTCATAAATGTCACCATTTAGAAACACAATCTTAACATCCATTTGATGTAGCTCTAAATCAAAATAAGCTACTAATGCCATTATGGTTCTGAAAGAATCCTTTGAAGATATCGAAGAAAAGGTTTCTTTGTAGTCAATGCCTTCCTTCTGAGTAAAGTCTTTAGCAACTAGACAAACCTTATATCTCTTGATATTACCCTTACATTCCTTTTTGGTTTTAAATAACCATTTGCAACTAATAGGTTTCACACCTTTAGGTAATTCGATGAGATTCCAAACGTCATTGTCTTGCATAGACTTCATCTCATCTTCCATGGCATCAATCTATTTTTTAGAATTAGAACTTTGCATAGCTTGACAAAAGTTGATTGGATCATATTCTGTTAAACCAATGTCATCTTGATGTTCTTGGAGAAAAGGCAATGTAGTCATCTAGAATTGCATGTCTCCTTACTCTGATGGATCTCCTTAATGACACTTCTTGAGGTTGTTAAGGTTTCTCTATAGGTGTTTGAGAAACAACATCAGGAACAATAGTTTGAACATTATCTCCTATTACTAGAGTTGTTTCTTGAACAGTAATAGACACAAGGACTTGACCAATGTAGTTAACA
Organism: Mucuna pruriens; assembly: GCA_025330945.1. Taxonomy (NCBI): domain Eukaryota; kingdom Viridiplantae; phylum Streptophyta; class Magnoliopsida; order Fabales; family Fabaceae; genus Mucuna; species Mucuna pruriens. Next base: position 8,816 of record JAENHJ010000001.1, on the reverse strand, counting down.
TATTCTTCCTCAAAGACAACATTCCATATGTTCTCTTCCTTCTTAAACTCAACTTCCTCAAGAATTCAAACATTTCCCATTTCAAAAATGGATCTTGAAGTGGGATCATAAAACTTGTAGCCCCGAGAGCATTCAACATAGCTAACAAAATAACAGCTAACTGTTCTTGAATCCAGTTTTTTTTTCATGCGACCTATAAGGCCGTGCTTCTGTTGGGAAACCCAAAATGTGCAAATGTTTGATACTTGGCTTTTTACTAGTCCAAAGTTCGGAAGAGGTTTTGTTAATTGCTTTAGTTGGCACCCTATTAAGGATGTTAACTATGGTCTTTAAAGCTTCTCCCCATAGTGACTCTGGTAAAGAAGAATGACTAATCATACTTCTCACCATATCCTTAAGAGTTCGATTTTGTTGTTCTGTCACACCGTTCATGCTAGGTTTGCCTGGCATGGTGTATTGCGAAGCAATTCCACATTCTTTGAGAAAAAGGGCAAAAGGCCCTAGACGTTGTTCTCCTAATCCATCATGTCTACCATTGTATTCACCATCACAATCAAATTTGACAACTTTAATTTTCTTTCCAAGTTGAAGTTCAACTTTAGCTTTGAAAGACTTTAAAACGTCTAGGGATTCGGACTTCACATGTATCAAATATAGTTAACCGTACCTAGAGTAATCATCTACGAACATAATAAAGTATTGTTGTCCATTCCATGAAGCTATAGGGAAAGAACCATAAATATTTGTATGTATTAGTTCTAAGACATCCTTAACTCTTTTAGCACCTAATTTTCTTAATGTCTAAGACAAATATTTGTATGTATTAGTTTCTTTCATTGAGAAGACTCTTTCGGAGCACCCTTAATGTTCTTCCTTTTCTTATTCTGAGAGGTTGAAACAAAATGAGCACTTTCAGTTTTATCTCTTTACAACCTCTCTTCCTCTTGCACATTGTGAGATATAAATTCATTGAGAGACCATTTGTCCTTTTGAGTATTATAGCTCACTTTGGATTGCCCAAAGTGTGTAGGAAGTTAGATCAAAACCAAGTGCACGATCAAGTCTTCACCAAGCTCCAACTTGAGTGACTTAGCTTTGTTGCAAGATTAGACATCCCATTATGTACTCTCTTATATTTTCTCTTCCTTTGACTCTTAGAAATAAAGTCCTGAAATGCTTCTAGAATCGAGCATTTTGTGATCATAAGACACATTCAATTAAAGCATTCTCATTTCTCAATTTTAACCTCTTGAAGGTTATCTAGAGTAAGAATAGGTTTCTACCCGAAGCGCTAGATACAAATCCATACAGTCGAGGACTATCACTACGGCTTCCTTCCAAACCTAAAAATTTGTCTTATTTAGCATTGGGATTAATTTGAGCAGATACGTTGACCGCACTAGAAACAACACTAAAAAAGAACAATAAACATACAAGCAAAATTAATCTTAATAATAAATTTAATATCCAAACAAGATAGCTAGTGCACCATTAATCCTCAATCTTTGGATTGAAAGAACTAACTAGAAGTGGTACTCTCAATGCAATGATCAAACATGGGTGATATGTCTTGTCAAACAATGATTGTCTTTGGACACTCCATTGTTCACATAGAAAAATAACTTTATAATTAGCACACATTTACCATCAAAAGTATGTAATTATTTGGTCAAATTGCATCTTCCTTTGGGTCAAGCACAATTCACATGAATAATCTCACATAATATGTATGTAAATTCATTCAAATTAATCTATACAACAAATGTTATTTTGGCAACATCTTGTTTCAATTAATCCAACCAAAATTACTAGACAATTTAATCAAAATGAGAGGTCTTAAATTTATGCAAGTTTCACGCAGTGTAGAACCAAAAACTATAAGTTTATATCACCGTCTAGCAGTTAGATACTTTAAGGTATGTAAATAACATACAAAGTATATAATAAGACATGAGTAGATAAACTACATGGACCCTTTATAAGATACCTAGCACAACATTAATTTTTAGTCTTTTGACAGAAAAATTAATTTGTAAGCGATAGTCTTAACACAATAATCAAATATTGACAATTAATTCTATCAAATAATAATCTTTCTTTGGATCGACAATTACTCACATGAAAAATAAAACTTTATAATTGTCACATATTTATTATCACAAGTATGTTATTATTTGGTTGGTCGAACTGTGTCTTTCTTTGGACTGAGTACAATTTACATAAATAATTTCATACTAATATATATCTATATAATTTAAATTAAATCAATTTACACAATAGAGATTACTTTGGCAATATATTGCTTCAATTAATTAATTTTAAAAATTACTAGACAATCTAAATTAATAAGAAGAGTCCAAAATTTCTCAAATCATATAGTATTTTATATGTCTTTTATACCATAATTTATTTACTTATTACTATTATTAATATATCCAATAATAATAATTATAATCTAACAAATAAATAAAATCGACATGTTATAAAAAACAGTAATAACCCCTGATAAAACTACATGTTAAACCTAATAATTACTCATAATAAAATAACGTAATAGATTTGATAACAATAATAAATCCTCAATATTTGAAAAATTCAAATGGGTCTATGGTTCATAGGTTTTGATTCCTTACTGGTCCAAATATATATTTTGCCCTTAGTATTTAAATGGACTTAATATTTATAATTTTTAAAATAATAATAACAATAACAATAAAAATAATAATAATAACAATAATAATAATAATAATAATAATAATAATAATAATAATAATAATAATAATAATAATAATAATAATAATAATAATAATAATAATAATAATAATAATAATAATAATAATAATAATAATAATAATAATAATAATAATAATAATAATAATAATAATAATAATAATAATAATAATAATAATAATAGTAATAATAATAATAATAATAATAATAATAATAATAATAATAATAATAATAATAATAATAATAATAATAATAATAATAATAATAATAATAATAATAATAATAATAATAATAATAGTAATAATAATAATAATAATAATAATAATAATAATAATAATAATAATAATAATAATAATAATAATAATAATAATAAAAATAATAATAATAAATAAATAAATAACTCCACCCCTCGTAACCGAAATGAATTGCAACCACGTCCCTTGGGTTTTGAATGCCCAAATGCGGAGCAGAAACTGACGCCACCCAACACTAGAATTGAAAATGAATGGGTTTCGAAATTGAATGCGGATTGCGAAAATTTTGAAACCGAAATTGAATGAATTGAAACTGAAACACTGATTTGGTTTTAGAAATTGAATGTTCTCGCTTCTTGTATCAATGCTTCTTAGTATTAGCACACCAACACTTTGGGGATTACGGTTTGGAAAAAGAAAAGAGTATGATCGAATTCCCCAATTGGTTTCTTAGTTTTGATGAGTTTCCCTTAAGTGAGAATGATTGCTAACATGCAATTTTACTCCATACTATAATCAAGTTCATATAATTAAAAAATAAAATAAATCCTAACAATAGTGATCAACAATTATATAACCTAACGATTTAGGAGTCAACAATTATAGAGTCTAATGATCATTAATGGTAATTTTGATACCACTTGTTAGATTTTCTATTCTTAGGTTCTTCATTTACTTTTCTCATTTTGTTAGATCATTAAAGCTTTAAAGAATATATAAATACTTGAATTCATGATAGTTGATTGGAGAATGCAGTATAATCTTTGACAACCGCGAGCAGTTAGTCATGGTCTTTCTCAACCAAACTACCTTAGTTTCTCAAGAGACCTTCATTTTTCTCTTCAGATGGGGGAGATCAGAAAACGTATTTCTTGGGATTTTATTTTTGCGGACCATAATTGTTCTCGATGCGTCGATCTACATATAGGGTTACCATTTATTCACTAATTCGGGTTAACATAAATATTCACTTATTAATCTCATATCAAGTTTTTAGTAAGTTCATCTTATTACTTAAGTTGGATCACGTTTACGATTATATTCATCTTAAATAAATAGCTTATATAATTATATATTAAAATATAATGCCCAAAAGATTAAAAGAAATTTGTAGCTTATATAATTATATATTAAAATATAATGCCCAAAGATTAAAAAGAAATTACAAATTTCCAATAGTAGTACCATTTTATATTATCTCCTTTGAATAAGGTTTATAATTCTAGTTGTTTTGAAAGGAAAAAAGGTTTTGGTATTCATATTTTTTTGTATTTATATTAGTCATAAAAAGGTTTATGAATTAGGGGTTCTCAATTGCATGGTTTTACTTATTCATAATTAAACTAGATTAGCATATAAGTTTTATTTTGTTTTAAAAGTGAATAACATGAGTTTAAAGATTTTAAAAAATGATTATTTATTAAAAACTTAGTTGAGCAACTAAAGTTCTTGTCCTAATACTATTTTTTTTGCAAGAGAAAAGTTATACTATTTTTTTACAAGAGAAAAGTTTAGGTAAGGTGGATTCTAGAAACTCACCAAGGTTAGTGCAAGCGTTAAGGTTGAAAGAGTGTTTATATAGATAATTAAGATTGTCTATCAATAAAATCCTTACACCAAAAGTGAAATTTGAACTTACATATTTGTGGAACATAAACTCGATCATTACTAACTAGATAAACCTTTGTTGATGACATTTCAATACTATTGGGATATAAAATTGGTAAAAAATCATATAGAAGACAAGTAAAAAAAATGTAATTTATTTAATTAGATATATTAAAATTTTATGATTTTAACATATATATATATATATATATATATATATATATATGAATAAAAATCATTATTATTAATTTTAAAAAATTATTACTATCACTTTTTTAAGGATCCTAGACCTGTCATTGATGCTATCGACCTTTTTTAATTGTTTGATATTTTGTATTATGTTAGTCAAAAAAACCTCCCAAAAAAAAATTTGGCTCAACTCATAAACTACTTTTATTAAACCTAATAGTTGTTAAATAACAAATTCAGAACTTATCATCTAAGTAATTTCCTATCTATTTCTTTGAGAGTGGAGTAATATTTCTAGTTACAACTTCATGCTCAAGCTGAAAATTAAACGCGAACCTTAATTAAGAAACACAAGTGTCAAACCATTTGTGCTATCAAGATTCAGTAATAATGATTTTAATTTAAGCAATAATATTTATATTTTATTATAAAAATATATTTACATATTTATATTTATGTTAGATAAGGATAAAATTTTAAGTCAAAACTCAATATTTATCACAGTATTTGAGTTTGAAGTTTTCAAACAACTAGGAATAATTTCAATCATAAAAATCATCATAATTTTATCATTTTTTATATTTTAAATCTAAAAGAAACATTGAAAATGTTTTCCAACTAATTAAAAGTATAATAGTTACAGTTATCTCATAAAAAATAAAATAAAAAAAGTTCAAATTTGCAATTTATCATATATAAGATTCTTATTTTACTCGAATAATCTCTTAAAAGATTTTATTATAATATTTTAATGAAATATGCAGCACTTACTTAATAATTCAGGAAATTAATTTATATTATATGGAGATAGCAATTAATTCTAAAAAAAGCCTACATTATAAGTTTTTCTTTATAATTGACAACTAGCTTATTGGATCATAGCTATAATACTGCTTTGGATTTTAGGTTATGAAAGAGAAATGTAGCATCCAAAATCTACTATGGGCCTAATTTTCTCAAATCGGTCTAGAAGAAACAATCAAGCCCATGACCAAAACGACATCTCCACATGATAGCGTGTTGACCAATGAACCTGATGACCGAGTTTCACGAATTCGAAGTTATGTTCACGCGCATCCACTACCAACCCAATTCTAAAATGTTCGTGGCTGGATTATATTTATAGGGTGTAAAAGTTTGAAAACTTGTTCATCATGCAAAACATATTTTGACTTATTAATACATGTTGCTATAGTTTTAATTATTATTTTTTAGTCCTTACGTTGTTATTTTTTATTGGAAAATACAAGATTTATTATCATTATAAATAGTGACTTAATAATATATATAAAGGAGAAACAATTCTCATTTTATAAATTGATTTTTATGTAATTGAATTAGATTTAAATTTTTGTTATAAAGTGGTTTCATAACTTATTCTAAATTTATTATTAGATCACTTTTATCATGTTATTTATGAACAAGGCTAATATTGTTGGATGTGTGTGATGTATTAGGTAAAATCTAAGTCTTATATTTATATTGGCTAGAGATAATATTAGAGTATATGAGTAAGAGTAACTCTTCTTTTATAAAATCGATTTTATAGAGGTAAGTTAAATTCAAATATAAATTGTAAGAGTTTTTTTTTTTTTTTCATATAAGTATAACATTAAAGTTAAACTAAAATTTCACAAAAATCCTTAATTTTGCAAACAAACTTTATGATCAACCAACTACATTACCATATTGACAATACCCGCCCTCAACAATATTCAATCATTTATGAGCCATAACTTTAGCTTAGTTGCTTGCCAAAATTTAGGGATATCAAGTAGATTATTTAAATAAATATTTAATTAAAGTATAATAGAAAGAAAAGACAAATATAGTTTAGTTCTCCTTTCTAGAAAACAATTCAATCTTAAATAACATTACCTTTTTTCATAAATTAGGTGATGAATCATCCAATTCAAATAAAAAATAAAATAAAAAAATTGTAAAGTTTAGCAACAATTGAAGGGATGATACCTTCATTTGCAAGCACCATATGTGAAGCTTATTTGCAACATGTGAGATTCAACCTATAAGATTAGAAATAATCATAACAAAATAAAAATAAAAAATTTGAACCTCCAATCAAAAAGCTAGAAAAGTAAACACAATTTGTATAATTAGTATAAGGTTCATACTTCATATTTTTGCCACGTAGACATGCATAATTACTACATGAAATATTTCTACTTAATATCCTACAAGTCCCCAAATTGCACCACACTAGAAAGTTCAAGCTTTGAGACCAAAAAATAAAAAGAAAAAAACTCTTTAATTTAGTCAAACCATCAAACTCAACTAATTTTTCATACTATATTCCATTATGTTTTTAACATCATCAAACAAGACCAAGGGAGAACCACTAAGGTTGGCTTAATGGTGAAAGATTTTAGTAGTATGCACAATGTTCTAACTTTGTTGCTTTGTCATTGTATTTTTTACTTTTCAAAAATAAAATAAGACTAAGAGGAAGAAACAGAGAAAAAAAAGTTACAAATATTATTGTCACTTATGTGTTTGAATTAATCACAGTTAATGTATTTAATGTTGTTTACAAACTAATTCAAAATATGCATCATGTGACATTACTTGGCTTTATGTTATTCTAGACTATGTTTGGCCAATTGCAACTTGCAAGTTTGGAATGAAGGCCAACTTAATGATCAAATTTTCTATGGATATTCCTCTTTTTTAATTAAAAGCACATGGTAGATATTATACTACTTTTGTAGTTTGAATTACCTAATAACCAATTTAATGAGATCACCCATGTAGGTAGGAGTTTAGATAACCTAATAATGATTAACCCCCGATTTTCTAGAGTTGCAATTTGAAACACAAAGTGTTGGTCACTTATTGTAATTCATTAAAAGATGAGACATTATTTTGGTTAAATGGGGATTTTGGAACTAAGCATAAAAACAAACTTTACTTGTATAGAAGCATTGTCAAGCCATTTTCCTAAAACAAATTAAGAGTTAGGTTATTTGAGACACTTATTTTCTATTTTGCTCTGTCTTGTCAGACCAATCCGGCCAAGCGGACCTTCCCGCGTATCCGTCGGTTAGGCGAATGTTTCTCAAACGCAAAACATGTAGCCTTATTGCGAAAGAGGCCGATGGATGGGGCCATCACTTTCGATGAAATCAGAGCAAAGGCGGTGCCTCCTTGACAAGTTGAAAAGGACTAGAAAAGGAAGCTTCTTGCAAGCGGTGACGGGGATTTACATGCTATCCCTAGGAATTCGCGCCACAAGGGACAAATAGTGATCCTTTCCATAAAAGGGAGCAAGGGAACAAAAGCGAAGGGGGGGACCGAGGCAACTTGACCCAAAGAGAACATTGGCGCCCACCGTGGGCCAAAACTTCTCCCAGCGCCCACAAGCTTAAGAGGCCATGGCGATAAAGCGCCATAGATATATGCCAATTAAGCTGATGGAGCTGGCGTTGATCTCGGGCGGAATGGGAGGCTGAAGAAAAAAACGCCCCTCTGCTGCGAGTAGATCACCAAATCAGCAAAGAAACAACAAAGCCCATCCCTTGCACTACTAAACTACTGAGAGGAAGAGGGAATAGTTTGCCTACTATCGCTGGGAATAAAAAGCACATATGTGTGTGATAGAAAACCCAACCGCGAAAAAGATAATTTAAAGGACGTTGGGGTCCACGTGACTGGGTCAAAACCAAAGCGATGAAGTAATCCGTGTTGGGCCTAAGTTCAAAGAATTAAGGAAAACTTAGAAAAAGTGAGTTAGAGGTTGCACTAAAAACGGGTCACTTTATTGAAAGTTGATGAAGAATTTGCTCGTCTTGAAGAACACAAATAAAGCCCAAGTCATTATCATGTAATTTAGAGGCTAAGTAGTTAGTTAGAGATTTTTATTTTGATAGAGATAAATTTTTTATTTTGATTGAGATTTAGATAAAGATTTTAGATAGAGATTTTTGATTATAGATAGAGATTTTGATTGAGATTTTAGATAAAGATAGAATTTTTGATTGGTTATAGATTTTATGTCAATTAAAAGCAATACGTAACTTT